>MU832810.1:0-66157 GCA_029204225.1 Diphasiastrum complanatum
CCCTTTTCCAACAATCTTGACCGTCGAGCCTTTCGGGTGAATTCGAGCTGTCGACCACATTTGACATGTTCAAATTGTTGAATCATATGAATCTCTTGAACTATCAAACATCTCGAACACCTCGAACATTCGACATGCCAACAATGACAACCGTCGTCATATTCAAGACATTCGAATTCAATGCTTGACCATCGTGAAAAGTTAAAACATACAAGAATTAATGCATGATTAAATAGAAGTTTTGATAAACTCTTCTTGTAATGAATAGTTTAACTTGTAATTCCACCACCTAGGCTATATAGAAAGAGAGAGGAGTGTAAGTGAAGCAACAAAACACTATATGTCAGTCTGTCAACTCCATCTAATACAAAATAAATTCCAAAAGTACATTGTCCTTCCAAGTGTTGTTCGTGTGATGTGAATTTTCATAATCTCTATAGATCTTGTGTTCGAAACTGCTATTCAGTGCTGGTATCGATCTCAAGCGCCCTTTCATCACAAATTTTTTTGTTTTGATCCACTTTTTTTTTTGTTCAAACTTCTAGCATGGCAGGAAGCAGGTCTGGCTGAGGGAGATCAGAAAACTCCAGAGATCAACTAAATTGTTGATCCCTAGAGCTCCTTTCGGCCGATCTGTACGGAATGTCACCCTGTCACTTGGGCTGGATGTTCGTTTTGCCGTGACAGCCATGCAGGCCTTGTAGGGTGCTGCAGCAGATTTTCTGTCCCAGTTTTTTGAGGATTCGTGTCTTTTGACAGTGCATGGTAAGCGTGTCATCATCATGTCAAGGATTTCGTCATTCTCAAAAGGCTTCGGGACAGATATTCTGGCCTGCATGTTGATAATGCCAGCACCTCCTTGAGCATTGTTTTGTATAATCCTTCCTAAAAGTTCTTGTGAATCAAGATCAGGGGGATCTTGCCACTTGTGTATTTGTGAACATCAAGTGAGTTGCTAGTGAGGCAATTTCTGGAAAATAATCTAGGGAGATCCAAGAAGTACAATCTAGTACAAGTCATTAGGAATATGGGAACCATTGGTGGATTCCTTCTTGGATCTAGTGAGAGGTTAAATTCTACAAACTACTCAATATGGAAAGTAAGGATGGAGTCACTATTAGTGCTCCAAGACCTCTTTTCTTCCACTTAAATTTTGAACTAACTCTCGCAAGCTTCTCTGTGTCCTGGTCTCACTAAGATGGAACTTCAGGAAGCTCTGCGAGAGTTCTTGTGAAGATTTGAATTTTTTTGGCACCTCCTCTGCTAGCTGAGAATAGTCCAAACATGAGAAAATGCAGAAAACTAACTCTTCCTAGCCCAAAATCCACCTAAAACTACTCTAAAAAGCAAGAAATAACTAAAATGCAGCTATGCTAGTTAGTGAAAACCTATCCCTGGCAACGGCGCCACTGTAGGGTCGTAGATTTAGTTGGTGAGTAGCCCTTCCGCCTGTCAAAGAGGATGCAGCTAAACTAGTTAGTGGAGACCTATCCCCGGCAACGGCGCCACTGTAGGGTCGAAGATCTTGGGTAGTATAGTCCTCCCGCCTGTCAACAAGGGTTAAATCACTGGATAGGTACTTAACTATGTATAGATGCTACTTTTAGTTAGTTTCCTACTTTCTCCCTTAACTCTACTCACCACTAACACTACTATCCTTTAACTCTACTCCTCTACACTAACATTCATCATGATTTGGGTGAAGAGAAGGGATAGAAAAGAAGAGGTTTAGAAGAGAAGAGAGAAAGAGAGAGAGATAGAGAGTGAGGGTGGAGGTTAGCTCAAATGCTCCTTATGCTTGCTAATGGAAAAACATTCACTATGGCAAACAATAAACATGAAAATAGAAAGCAATGGAAAATACAATCAAGAGCATTAGCAAGTAGTGAATAGCAAATGAGGATGCCTCTCTTCCAAAAATGGTAGAGTTTCCTCCTCCTCATTAAGCATGAAAAATAGTGTACAAATGGTGCCTTTTTCTGAAATGGGGAAGGCCCTTGCCCCTCAATCCTATTGGCTAATATTCACAATGATCCTATCCATTCACCTTGGACCCAACTTGATCCAAGGGTCCACAAAAAGTACATTAGAAATCACAAGATTCATGTGAGTCCCAATTTGGACCCAACTCTAAAAAGTGATCTCTAATTTTAAAATGACATTGGGCCTCTAGTTTTATTTTAATTCCAAGGCCCAAGTCATGTTTATTTTATTTACAACTTTATTTGCGTGCTCATTGGGCCATGGGCTTATACACGCAGGATGCCATGGCCTCACAACACATTTTATTGGATGATTTTATTTATTTACACTTTGTTGGGAATACCCCCAACAATATTTTCGTGCGGCAATGATGGGAGGCTCCTGGGAATCACGCTTCACATCATGGACAACCTCCAAGTAGATTGCCAGAGCCCACCGTTGTTTTCTGCCACACAATTTGGATTTTAATACTGCACGCCTAGACTTTATGGAGAAGGTGCAGCACCATTTAATCAAGATTCGGTGCAAAGCCAATAAAAGTCCCCAATAACTATTGGAGGGTTTGCGGATCCCAAGGCAACCCTAACCCTAGTTAATAAGTGAGAGGGATTTGGCACCCTGCGTGTGTAAGTCCAACCCGATGATCACATAGTTATTTGATTGATTAGTTAAAAGTCAATAGAAGGACTTTAGGCCTTTTTGCGGGACTTTTAATGTCGTAGGGCCTAAATGTCAAGTTAGTGAATAAAGTTGAATTTCCCTCCAATTTTGATGGTTCACACACTTTATTAAATTTGAATAAAAAGAGAGGCAAGACTGGACCAATAGGATTCAGAGGCTAGGGTCCTCCTCTCTACTATAAGAAGGGACCAACTCACGTTGCTCCTCATGTTCATTTCCTCATTTCAATAAAGCAGATTGCAATCATAGCATGGTACCACTTGATCCAAATTGCCCTACTGAATTCCTATAGATATGCCGAGTCTCTTCCAAAAAGATTTGTGTCAATCTTCATGCTGAATCATTATACACATTTCTTGTACTCCATGGGACCAGTCCAACTCTCTTCCAACATTTAGAAAAGAGCTTATTGCCAACATATATTTGTGGGCTTCAGACATTTCGACACAATAGCAAACTAGCGGCTTTATAAATTGTTTTTCACGGAGATCGAACTGAATCCTTCACACATTTGAGACTGAGCACATACATCACTTCATTGCAATGATAAACTAAGCAGGCTTATTCGCATAGATGCATTCCCTGTGATAGCTGTAGGCTGACATCCTCACAACGGACTCTTCTGATGTAGTGCACCTCAACAAGTGATGGTAAATTGCATGACGGTGGTGCGTCCAAGTGCTTCAGGTGTTTCTTTGTTGGTTGCCCTACATTTTTGAAAAACTTCAATGACATTTTAGTCTACAAGAGGGAGGTCTTCCCTACCCTCTCAAAGCTTCGAATCTCTAGACAACTGGATGGCAAAAAGTGCTCCATGGGGACTTCATCAACATGATCACAAAACATAGGGAATACGTAAGGAGTGCAATGCATGTGCACCTGCACTCCTGGCCCCACTCCATCCAATGGTGATGGATGAGACTAAAAAAGAAAGAAGATATGTCCTCCCTTGGATGGAGTGGGGCCTGTGCACAGCGGAGGCACTGTAGGTGCATTTGGTGTGCACTCTATAATGAGAGCCCAGAACATATTGACTCGGAGATACAGGAGGCCCATGGGGGTCCTGTGAATCCACCCTAATACTTACTGCTAGGCAATCATTCATGGGGCCAGTGGCATGTGCAAGCCACAACCCTCATATGGCTTTGGGACTCCCTAGCCTTCCACTTGAACAAAGACCTAATATAATCATTATTAAGTCAAAACAATTTATTTGAGAAATTTTTGTTTTGCTTCAAAGTAGATCCTTTCATATGCATTTATTCATTCCGTCGACATGATGCTGGCCGCTGGCGTGAAGGATATGGCATTTGTAGCAAAATAATCCGCAAATCTGCTTCGAAGGAGAGCGTGCGTTAGATTTACATTCAATTAGAAGTGGGAGCTGCAGCTCTGCTCGGAAGCTGTTGGTAACATGGCTGGCAGAGAAGTTAGAGAATATACAAACCTAAGCGATCCTAGAGGTAGGCCTTTTTCCAGTTTCTCATCGTTTACTGCTCCTTTCGTTGTGATAATTTCATCTGGGGATAGATCAGCAACCAAATATCAATCACAGAGGGCGGATCTGCAGCAAATTGTTTTGTTTGTCCATGTCTTATCTAGTGGAATAGCTCAAGTTTAAATAGCTTGTATTGCTTTTTGATGTTGATTTTGACTTATAAGCAGCTTGTTTTAGCGGGTATAAGTGGAAACATTTGCTCACTCACATGCAGAAGTTTAGCACCGCATAGTGGTTAACTGCAATTTGGAGTTTGGACATGGAGAGGAAACTGTTCCTTTGAAGGGATTAACCTACTTTTATATAAGTGGAAAACGCTTTTGCTGTAAAAAAAAACTTGACTATTGAGAAATGTTTTTGAGACTGTTAAAACTTAGGGTTTGACAATTTGGAGTCATAGAAGGGAAACGTCGCCAGATAATTGATTTTCTTTGAAGGGATTAACCTACTTTCTCATTTTGAAACATAGGCGGAAAATGCTTGTCCTTTAGAAAGATTTGACCTCTGAGGAATGTTTTTGAGACTGTTAGCACTTAGGGCTTTACAATTTGGAGTCCAGACATAGAGTGGGATACTGTCTTAGAGTAGTGAAGTTTTTAAACTGATAAACCTACTTTTTTCATTTCAAGATATGAGTGGAAAATGCTCCTGCTGTAGAAGAACTTGATTTTTGATGAATGTAGCTTCTCTTGAAGAGATCAACGTACTTTCTTATCTAAACATTTTTGTGGAAAATGCTTGTGCTGTTAAAGAAATTTGAATTTTGAGGAATGAGACTGTTAGTAGTTAAGGTTTTTAAATATGAGCATTGGGGTTTTAGAATAGAGCATGCTTACACATTTGCCACAACTGTTGTGTAGATAAGAAATGGGGTGGCAAAGGTAGCAAAGACAAAGTCGACGATGAGGATATTGCATTCAAGAAGATGGTGGCAAAGGTTAGTGAACCGTCCAAGCTTATAGAAACTTTGTATCTGTTCAGAAATTGATTTTCAACAGGGGTTTCCTGTGACCTGTCCGGTATAGACGTTCTTCCTCTTTTTGGTCAGTTAGCCTTTTATGTTTCGAGCTTACTAGATCTTTAATATTAAAGAGGGATTCGATGCACTCAGGTAATGGGGAGACAGTTAAGTTGGATTGTTCTGAGAACTTGCCCTGACAGGGAATTCGGCGCCCACCTTGACTCGGTTACCAAAAGCAGATGCAGGATGTTGCAGGGGAACGTGGTGGATACCTGCATGGGCGGGGCGGTAGTACTCCTATTCTTATCTCATTTCTGAGCAGCTTTTTTTTGCTACTTAAACACTCTGCTCTTGTGCTGCTCTTTGATTTTGTTTCAGATATTAGTCTTACTTGTTCTTTCCAGTATGATTTGTTTATAGCTGGCTATTAGTCTTTAACTTGCAATTAGCAGCCACATTTCTTGACCAAGGTGGATGCTTGTTTGGGAAGATACAGCCCTTGACAGTGATGATCTTCTATACCTTAAGGAACAAATGGAAGCTGAAGCAGATGCAGAACGTTTGAGGAGGAGAACTGAGAAAAGGGCATTTGCCGCTTTCAAGATATCTTTTTTGTAGAAACTTTTGTGAATAGACTCAATAGAGTAATACAATTTTTTACATTTTTACCTGTTCAAGCCCATGGCTTTATTCCTTCCAGATATCATATTTCTTGACATGATTTGTGTTTTTTCAGTAGAGTAAAGAAAATGTTTATTGTATAATATTTTGTGTATTCTTGTTAACTCTTGTCTGCGAATTAAGGTCCTTGGTCCTTGGTCAGCACTAGTCTGCTGCCCAAGAGCATATAGATTCTCTTGAAACCAACATTGCAAACTTATGCATGGGACTTGGGTACTGATGAGATCATAAGTATCGCAGGTTGGCTGAATTTTTGGTTATTCCTTTTATTTTGTTGTTCGATATGGATTCTATGACTCTTTTTTTGTAGCATGTTCATTTGGTTTTAAGATTTACTTGCTGACTCTACTGAAGATATAGTGTGTATTATGAAGTTGTCTATCCAAGCCCGGGGCTCTCTTCCTTTTAAATATTGTGCTTCTTGACGCAATTTAGCACAAAGCTGCAAGTTTGGCAGATGCGTCCCATTTATCAAAGGTTCCTGCTTTGCGAGTGGAGCCAAAGCCTCGTAGTGGAATAAGGTTTGTCACTAGAGCTTCCTTTGCTCTCAACATTTTTGTTTTGAAGTGTTTGTGTTGCTAGTCCAAATAAAGTGCTTTTTCCTAAATCAATAAAGGAACGACAAAACGGCATGTTGGAATCAAGTATTTCATTGGTTCATAAACTTGGCGAGTCCAGAAGCTTACAAAAGGTATATGCAGGCTTTATTCTAGTTATATGGTCAATGATATATAGTTTTTGAAACTTGAGACATTGAGAGGTGCACGATATCATTTTTGAAGCTGATAGCTTCTATAAGGTTTTATATTGTACTTTAGAAGGCTACCAATGTTTTTTAATCTTGGCTTGTAATTAGATGGTTGAATTGAAGATGTTAAAGTTCAATTCTTGTCTTCTTCTAGAGGACTGTTCAGCCAACAACTCCTTTGAAGAAGGACCCTCTGTTTCGGGCATTTTTAGTATCCCTTTTTTCTCTCGCGTTTGAGCCTCTATGATGCCTCAATCTACAAACTTCAAAATTTCACATCATCATGTCGAAATGAAGACATTGTAACCGATAGTTGTAAGATGATGAGTCTGGTAATGATGATACTCTAAATATGTACCATGCAAGTTGCATGGATCAATAATTCCAAAGAAAGGCATCATAATAAGTGACGAGTTTTGGTACTTATGATGCTCCAAGGATATTGCATACAAGTTGTATGGACCAAGAATGCCAAATGAAAACATCAGCATGAGCAAGTCTCCCTTCAAGCCTCAAACCACCATGCCTCAGATTGATGGTCAAGTAGTGCTAGAGGCGAATAGAACCCCAAACATGTCATATCGTCCAAGAACGCCAACGATGAGCATCTAAACACAATGGCCAAAGAATTCCCTGCAGGAAGGCTACTAAACTTTGACTAGGAAATTTTTGTGATTATAGATTGTGATTAACCAAGTTTAAAGTGTATGAACCTATCTTTGAGTATGGAATATGAAGAGCAACTTAGTATTTGAGTAAAGAAATGAAATATTCCTTGTTTGACCAAAGTTTTTGGAATGACTTATAGTTGATCAAAGTGGATAGGAAATGGGTTTTGATGCTTATAGAATAATAGAGAACAATTAGATCCATCCAAATGGTGAAGAAAAAAGTGCGCTACATTAAATGTAAAAGTACCCCCTTTGACCAAATTTTCGGCTTTGCAAGAACTTTTGCTTTCATCTTTACTCATCATGTACACTCAGATTTTGAGGTAGGTTAAGCTCTTTCCATCACAATAACATTTCTTGTTCCCTAAACTCTAGTGAAATTTCCTATTCAGTGGAGTTTTTTAGGTTCTTTAACTCATAAACTCTCTTCGACAATCAATAATTGTCATACTATACCTCTTACCTCATCATCTAAGCTTATTCAATTTACGAGAGAGAGTACGACTGTGAAGGTCAACATGAATCTGTTTGTGGCACCATCCTTCGCTGGATCTAGGACTTGAACATGTGTATAGATAGTCATTTGTAGACATTGAAAGGATTTTCTGACTCATTTGCTCAGTGTGGGATGTGGAGTTCCTCCTCCCTTTTGTGAATGAGAGCCATGGAAATTGCTGTGCCAGGCGTCATGTACCCTATGATCCCTATACACAAGATTGGCAATGATTTGTATTTTATTCTCTTTTCAATCAATGATAAATGATCTTGTGATGCGTTTTATGTCATTGACAGGGATGCCATTGTGCTTTTCCATTTCTTGAAATCAGTTTTTGTGTTTTGTGCTACTTATGGGTTTTGGCATCAGGCTTGATGAACTTTTTGGTCTACCTATGAAATGTCTTAACCTCAGCGTGAAAGCTTGAAAGAAATTAGCTAATGAAGCATGTAAAACCATGGAAATCTTAAGAAAAGAGGGTGTCACCTTCTACTTGAGTCTCATGACACATGGCATGCCAACTTGGTCCTTTGGACCCAACTTGCACTTACTAACTTTAATTTACAAAGACAGGTGCTATATAATTACAAACAAGTTGCCCCCATGATAAACATCGGACAGCCATGTAGAAGCTCCAGTCTTTATGCCCCATTGTCCACCACATATTATTTCTTTTAGTGTCCTTGCATGGACTTTCTCCATTGACTCCCTTTGCCACAAAAACAGCTGCTACTACTTTGGACAATGCTCCACAACCATTATGGACTTTTATAGTTAAGAGTTGGATTTTGATTGCATTGGAAGGTGTTCAAACTTCAAAGGCAGAATAGGTCGTTTCGAGTGATTGTCTTGAACAATGTGTGTAAGAGTTCTTAATGTATGTTTCTTTTAAATGAATGCAGGCAACAAGACTTTCTGAAGAATATTGTGGAAGTTAAGGCAAAGAGACATCGGTTGGATGCGCCTGCACAGAATAGCAACGTGCGATCAAGCTCTGGTGTTGGAGTGCTTGAAGTTAAAGAAAGCTCAAAGTCACAAGTTGATCATCCCATTGAATCCAAAAACTCTGGTGCATTACTGGGCCTGACATATGAGACTTCAGATGACGAGAGCAGCAGTTAGAAGTAAGGCAAGCAAGGTCCAGTGGTATAAAGCAACTGAATGATCAACTTTTTAGTTAGTGGCATCCATGCAAGAGCAACGATTTTCATGGCTCTATGTTCCCTTAGTATATTCACGGCCTGTGTTTCCTTTACTGTCATAAGAACTTGTTTCATGATAAGGTTCAGCCTGAATGCTATTGACCCCTATAAGCTTCTGCTTAACAGATGTAAAGCTGTGCATTTTGTTGTAAAGGTGCTCCAATTACGCATACATTTAAGGTCAGAAACTTAGAGCGTGCATTGTCCTTTTTCAATTATGAGCATTCAATGTGTGTTTAGATCACAACAGGGTGGTTAGTCGATTGTTGTGCGATTGGTTTGCATTTTTACCCTATTTGGGAACTTGTAAATGCAAGCTATACAATTGTAATGGAGCAATCATGATTTGCTCCCTTTGTAACTTAATAAGTTTAAGTGCAAGTGGGTGCAACTGGCCAAGTAGCTCAAGCTCATGGTCGCACCTCATACTTTCCCATGCATGTGCTTGAGAAGCTTCATCGTAGGGGGTTAGGTTGCTCCATGGCCCTCTCTTCCTCTAAAAATCCATTTTGAGTTGCTTTTAGATTCCTGGTGTGAGGAGCTTAAGCGATTCCGATGTTTTTGATGTTTCTCCAAGCTGTCATTGCTAGTTTCTCTTGCTATAGTTTTACGCAATACAATATCCAAAACCGTGGAGCTGTGATGTGATCATAGTTACCCGTTTCGAGACGGAACGCGTTCCATTCCGGAACTTGACCAAAAATTGTTTTAAAAAAAATACATATTTTTTTACAAAGGAAAAAAGCGCAATACTATATCCGTTTCTCTACCCCACTCAGCTCTGATGCAAAGCGGAGTGATGGGGCAAGAAGCTAGCTGGCTTGAAGGAATTCTAGGATGATCTGGCTTGATGATGATACAACGATACTGATTTCGACCTACAAAAAAATACGCTGGATATCGTTGGTCATCTTCGCTGGATAGACAGATGCGCGATGTATCCTAACATTGGGTATTCATAGCTTGTGAATCATAAACGATATTATGATCCAGACATGAGGGTCCGGCCGGAATGCTCGCGTCCGCGTCGGACGCGGGGTCGGACGCGTCCAATTTTTTTTTTTTAACTAAATAACTATAAAAAAAATTTTAAAAAAAAGAAAACGGAAGTGTCCGGACCCCGGACACACCCCTGGTCCATATTTTCTGTTAATTTTTTTAAGTCTAATTTAAAAAAAAAAAAAAAAACCGGACGCATCCGGGGACGAAGACGCACCCCTGGCGCGTCCGTGTCCGGGTCTCGCTTCCTTAGTTATGATTCTAGTTTTTATTTGTTTTATTTCAATATTGATTAGAGTTATAAATCATAAATTTTGAATTTCATTTGATTTGAATTATTATTATTATTTTTCTTCTTACTGGTTGTCATTTGCTTAACATTGGATCTACCCAAGAGAAAGAGAAGCCGGATTCTTTATATTATTGTTTTGACTTAGATCCTTTGACTTTTTGAGTTGCTCGTATTTTGTTTCTAAGCTTTACCTTATGACATCACTGACTTCTCTATATAAATTTGTGAAATTGGATATAGTCTAATTTCACAAATTGATATTTTTGTCACTTTAGCGGACATGGAAGTTCTTAATGAATTTTCGTCCGCCAGCTGTTGTATATATTGCTTTTAAGGGTTAATCACTTGCTTCTAGTTCACCTAGATATACTCCTTTCCTCTACCTAGCTCTAGTTTCAAAAAGTTTTTGAAGTTTGTGATTTATTGTCTATTAAGAAGTTGTGTTGTACCTTCATCATTTTTCTGGTTCTCTTCTAAGTATCTACTTTTCATATTTAAATACTAATTTATAACTTTGTTCTTGCTTTAGGTTAATTGATGCTCTACTTTCTCTCTTTTCAACTTTTAATATTGGTCACTCCTTTAGTGGCAAAAAACAAAATAAAATTAATAAAAATTCCTTCATGTATAGTTGTTGTCAAGTTTTTCTTGGCTGCGCTTCATTAGATAAATATCTCAATATTCTTTAATGTTCAGGTTTAGGTTCTTGTTCTTGATGGTATCAAAGTTATAAAGTTTTATGTTGATTTTTGCCTCTTTTTTTAGAACATTTGGCTCTTTGGTCGTCCTTGTAATTTACCACCAAGGGTCACTTAATGCAAATTCTAAAAAACCTTTTTTGAAAATATTCGGTGTGATTGACTCTCGTGGTTCAATTAACTTTGTCTCACCATGTTAGAGTCTGAACCATACTCACATGAAGTTTCTTTTCTTTGGGTCCTTTTAGGATGAAGGGCTTTTTGGTAAGTTTCGTGAAAGACTTTCGATGTGAGGGAGTCAAGTAGTGTTATTTCAAAAAGTCATGGGCACTTGATCGCATGCTATTGTTGATGATCTTTCGAGTGTAACAGGCGGACCTATTTAGGGGCCTCCCGCTTTACAGTAGCCTTGTTAAACAAACGAGGGGTGTAGTCAACACTGATTTTGACCTCGGACCAATAGCCTTCAGGATGGCTTGGTTTTAAACAATTGCTTGACTACTCAAAATATAATCTATGGCTCTTCTACTATCAACACTTCAGAGGTTTGCTTCCATCCCTTCACTCCTTTGCTAGTAGAAATGGCACATCCTTTAGTTATGTTGATATTGGTTAGAATCTTTCAAAAAAAAAAAAGTTGTCTATCCTTAATAGCCCTTGTTCTTGTAGTGACTCCTTTTATTCGAAATTTTGTGATCCTTATTTAGGTCATATTGTTACTACAGATACATCAATCCTTCTATGAGTATTAATAAGTTCATTTACCATATTGAAGTTGGGTGGTTTGTTATCAGATTGGAGAACTAAAGTTCTATCTGTCCCATCTTCCAATACTCATACGTCATTTTCTAATGAGGAAGTTCTTCTTTGTAAGTTTCAAAGACGTTTGTCATTTCATATGTGGATAAATGCTCAAACAATTTGTATTTGTGTGCAAGAAATTCTATTTGGAATTGTTGAATGAAGTCCATTCTCTAGTGGAAACATATAACGCTTGTTCGCTTTCAACTATGAGTGTAATAAAATATCATCAAGATTTTTGTCATTCTTATAATTTTAATTGTTACCCAAATCTTCCATTTCTTTGTGTTGTCTAGAAATTTCATAAAGTTCCTAAAAGGCCTAGGTTTATTGCAGCAGCCTATAGAACTACGTTGACTGACCTTTCTAAGTGGCTAAGTAATTGCTTCAAAGCGTTGCTTTGTTCTATTAATAAGCTTTGGATAAACTTACTTAAGGATGCAGATGTTCGTGCTAGTTGTAGTTGGATTTTAAACGATTCTGTAGGTATTATAGAAGTAATAAAGTTTTTCAACTCCTCTCATACTTTAGAAGAAACAACCCAACCTACGCTTTTTCAGACCTATGACTTCACAACACTTTACACTAAAATCAATTTGGAAGATTTGAAGGTTCGTGTTAACAAGCTAATTTCAGATGTTTTTAGCAATAAACTAAAGGACACTCAATGCAAAGCTTTAAAAGTTGAAAAGAGTGCTTTGCATTTTGAGTTTTGTTGGCTTCAGAACAAAAAATCAAGATGTTGATTCAAAGAAGAAAAGACTTACTAAAATAGTTAAAGTTAAAGATGTTTGTTCTTGGCTGCACTTTTCTCTTGGATGACTTGCATATTTCTCTACGTGATTCGCTTTTTCAACAAACGATAGGTATTCCCATGGGTACTATTGTGCTATTCATCTAGCTAACTTTTATCTTTTTTCTTATGAATTTATTCAAAGACTAGTTTCTTGTGGTACTTGTTCCATCTTATTGCATAAATTAACTCCTGTTAGAAGATATATCAATGATTTATTTGTTCATAATCTTCCTAATTTTGGTAGTTTTCTATATAAAGACCCAAATTTTTTAGACCTGTCTATAAGCCAGAATACACTAGTCAAGCAATCTAATCATTTTGTTACTCCATAAGAGTTACTCATTTATGAAAATCATGAGAAAAGTTCGAATTGTTTTAGACTCTTTTGGTTTTATCGTTGGTATTTCAGCTTATGGTATGTTTAAGATGATTAATAATAGAGTCCAGAAAAATGGGGAGCTAAGGAGCCCGCTTTGTTTCTAGTATTTTGTCTTTGTTTCGGTAACTCGTATACATATTATGATCCTAGTTCAAATTTATTTTATTTCATTTTTAATTAGATTTAAAATTTTAAAAATTATAAATTTTGAATTTCATTTTATTTGAATGATTATTATTATTTTTCTTCTTACTAGTGTTTTGACAAAATTTTACAACAAATTCAATCCCAATCAATCCTAAAAGTGATGGAAGATGCATAAATAAAAGATATAGATCCAAACTATGAGCTAGAATCAAGACTAGTTACCAAAACTAGCAAATTTGGCATTTAACTCCACATTAGGCACATAGATTTGATCAAATGAACCAAAAAAAAGTACAACAAGCTTCTCAGACCTGTAAACAAGTTCAGCACCTTCCAATCCAAGCAATTAATGCATAAAAACACTCACATCCAATAGCTAGAACTCGCCACCAAAAGACAATGATGATAGAAGTGGAAAAACTCGATTTTTCTTGATTATTTGATGGAGATCCCATCATGTATTTATACATTTCAAGCTTGGATATGAGCATATTAGGGCACCTCTGAACTTTTCATACCCTAACCCTAATATCTAACCTAATAGGTCATTGGATCCACCCTAACTTGGGGTCAAGATCTCGAGATCCAAAAACAATGAAAAACATGCTATTTTTAGATCCTAGAATTTCTCTAGCCTATCCAAACACATTTTTGCCTCATTTCGAAGATGCTATCACAATGTAATATGAGGAATGAACTTATTGGAAAGCATCCTATGTGATTTGGCACGTGTGGCATCTATTTACATGGCCATCTTGCCAAGTACAATGCATGTGACCAAAAATGGTCAAGCTAGAATTGTGAAATTTCAATACTCCTCACAACAATCTAGCTAGATGATAACATAGCTTTACTAATTAAGCCAAGGGCTGATCTAAGCTTCAAAAAAACATTCTTCTGAAGAGGCTTTGTCAATATATCAGCTATGCATTCTTCACTTGAAACATGCTCCAATGAGACCTCCTTAGCTTGGACCTTTTCTCTTACAAAGTGGTGAGCAATCTCTATGTGTTTGCTCCTTGCATGGTAGATTTGATTGGATGTCAGGTGTTGGGCTGAGATGTTGTCATTGTAGATGAGTGGAATGACACCTGATCTGATCACTTTGAGCTCCTCAAGCAACCTCTTGATCCATAGTACTTCCTTGGTTGTGGTTGTTAGAGCCTTGTACTCGGCCTCGGTTGATGAAAGAGATATTGTTTCTTGCTTCTTTGATAGCCAAGAACCACACCTTCTCCAATGTAAGTTGCAAAGGCACTTGTTGACTTTCTATCCATCTTGTCCCCTGCAAAATCTGAATCACTAAAAGCATGCAAGTTAATGGATTCACCTCTATAAAGGATCCCAAAATCTAGTGTGCCCAAGATGTATCTCAATATTCTTTTGGCACATTTCCAATGGATAACTAATGGATCTTGCATATTTTGACTAAGCTTGCAAAAACTATAGCAAAGATCAGGTCTTGTTATGGTTATCCACATTAAGGAGCCAATAAGTTGCCTATAAAGAGTGATGTCCTTGAAGGATCTTTCATCCTCTTTATTGGTCACTTTTACATCATGCTCCATAGGAGTCTCTACATGCTTGCATCCATGCATGTTAAATCTATTGAGTAATGAAATGGCATATTTAGATTGACAAATGAAGACATAACCTAAAGATCTAAGTACTTCCATACCCAAAATGAAGAGCAAAAGCCCGAGATCTACCATCTTGAACTCTTTGGATAGATCTAGCTTAGTTTTCTCAACACCTTCTAAATCATCTCCACTAAGTATGATATCATCAACATAAAGTAATAAAAGTACAATGCCTTTTGCACTAAATCTTATGTACAAGGTGGGATCATACTCACTAGGAGTAAATCCAATAGAGATAAGGAAAGTATTTAGCCCTGTGTTCCAAGTTCTAGAAGCTTGTTTCAAACCATACAAGAGGCTCTTGAGATGACACACCTTGTCTTCCATACCTTGCTTGATGAAGCCCTCGGGCTGCTCCATGAATATATCCTCTTCCAAATGACCATTTAAGAAAGCATTTGACACATCCATTTGAAACGATAACCGATCAAAGTGAGAAACAAGAGCAATGATTAGTCTTATGGTGACCATCTTTGCCACAGGTGCAAAGGTCTCATCATAATCTATGCCCTTTGATTGAGCATACCCCTTGGCTACAAGCTTTGCCTTGTGCTTAGAAACACTCCCATCTTGATTCAACTTGAGCTTAAAAACCCACTTACATCCAATTACATTCCTATCCAAAGGTAACTCAACAAGCATCCAAGTATCATTCTCCATCAATGCATTGTACTCATCACACATAGCTTGAAACCACTCCTTTGATTCTAAAGCTTCACTAACATTTGAAGGCTCTTTAAAAGATGTGATGAAGGCATAAGAAGAAGTACTTTCCTCGGCTTGCTTACCCTTGTCCTTGTATGTGAGCCTTAGTGGCTCCATCCTTGACCTTGTGGATCTTCTTGGTGTGCTTGGTGTTCTTGGTTCTAGCTCCTCCTCATGATCAAGCTCCTCCTTGATCTCGGGTACCGCTCTTCCAATAGAGTGGTTAAATGAATCATCTTCAAGCTTATGCATTCTAGTCTCATAAAAAATGATATCTCTAGAAATGACAACCTTTGAGAAGAGGGAATGTAGATTTTGTAACCTTTGCTTGCATTGCCATAACCTACCATGATCTCCTTCATGGATGATGGATCCTCCTTGGTTCTTTTGTCCAAAGGGACATGTACATAGCAAATACATCCAAACACCTTCAAGCTTTTGAGATTAGGCTTTTCTCCATACAATAACTCATAAGATGTTTTACCATTTATAGAGCTACATGGAACTCTATTACATAAGAAGTTAGCACATGTGAGAGCTTCTCCCCAAAAAGACTTAGGTAGGCATGCATCTAACCTTAGAGCTTTAGAACACTCACATAGTGTCCTATTTCTCCTCTTGGCCACCCCATTTTGTTGGGGAGTGTAGGGGCAAGATAACTCCTCCTTGATCCCTTCTTGATCACAAAAGTCTTTGAATTCATTGGAGATATATTCTCCTCCATTATTACTTCTAAAGAACTTGATCTTGCGATTATGATGCTTTTCAACAAAAGTCTTGAACTTTACAAAACTCTCAAAAACGTGTGCTTTAGAGGAAAGTAGATATACCCATCCATATCTTGAGTAGTCATCTATAAAGGTGACAAACATTGTAGCTCCACCATTGCCCTTTGTGCTAGCAAAATGCACATCCGAGTGGATCAACTCGAGAGGATGACTTGTCTTTGTGATTGAACTTGAAAAAGGTAACTTGTGTGCCTTAGCCAAGGCACAAGCTTCACATACCCTTTTCTCCTTTGCCAAAGATCTTGGAAGGCCGAGAGCAAGCTCCTCCTTGCACATAGCTTCCATGGACTTGGTGTTGATTAGTGATGCTAGGAATGAAGAGAACACCATCTATCTTAGTCTTCTTGGAGGATCCTAAGCATAAGGGAATGGATCCCACACCTTCAACTTTACATTCATGATCATTTGTTGTAAAAATGGACTTTATAGGTCCCGTACATAAGGTGTGAGTTGAGAAAAATACTCCCTTTTACCCGACATGTGGGAGCTAGCCCCACTATCTATCCACCAAGGATCTTCACCTTTGACATTTGATGATGAAAAGGTTGACATCATGAGTGAGTCCTTATGATAGCTCTCTTCCTCCTCTTGTCCAATGTTGGATTGGCTTTGATCTTGCTTCCTCTTGAAGTATTCCGAGGCATAATGTCCCATCTTGCTACAATAGTAGCACTTTATCTTAGATTTGTCCTTCTTGGGCTTGACTTGTGATGATGAGGATGTGGATCCTCCTTGATCTCCATCCTTTGCTTGCTCCCTTTTGAATGATCCTCCCTTGGTCTTTGTTTTGTCTTTGCTCTTGAAAAATAAGGCTTTGTCATCACCATCATTGATGGAGAGCCTCTCCATCCTTGATTTGATATGAGCCTTCCTACTCTCCTCGGCCATCAGCACAAGCTCACTCTCTTTAATAGGTTCACCAACATAAGTAAGCTCTTTGTTCAAATCTTTTACTCTCAAAACAAATTGATGTCCACTCTCACTCCTCCCTTGGAAGCATTGAAGAACTTGGTTCTTGAGGGAAAGTAACCTTGAGGTATTCTTGGACTCATAGATCTTTTGAAGAGTCTCCCAAGCCTCTTGGGCTGAGGTACATGCTCAACATTCATCTTAATACAATGGAGTGCAAGCTTGCACCTTCTCTTGTATTTAGTTGCTTCTTGTGGATGGATTGGCTCATCTTCCTCTCCATTCACAATATCCATCAAATCTTGCTTGAAACATGGTATCAGAATAGGGAATGGCTAACCCCTGAAGATCCGGGCATGTAGTTGATTCATAGGAAAGTTTTGGTAGCATGTTAATTTGCTGAGAAATTTTCAGAAGGTAGGAGTTTTATGTTCTGTTAATAAACAAAGATTTATTCTCTAATTTCTGTTTCTGTATGAAGAAATAAGATGATTATGCTTATGTGTAGAATGAAAATGAAATAAAGGAGAGAGAATCATTTGAATGCTTTCTAAATTTTGATTGTGAAGGTTGCACAATAATTGGATAGATAGTTTCTGAATATATGGAGTCTGCCACTACTGGAGCCCATTATCTTTCTTTGAAAAGTTCATATGAAAGATGTGTGAAAAATTGTCAACTAGTAGTATTTTCCTAACTTGAGATTTTGTAGGCCTATGGCCAAATAAAAGTTAGAGATAGGTTCATACATGTATGTAGAGGCCCAAAGTATGTGTACACTACTTTTGAGGTCACATTAATTAGAGGAGGTCGAGTGTGGAGCTCTTCTATTGGCTCATAATTTGGTGCATTCCTATTTGACCAAATTTCTAGGTATATGGGTGAATCCTATTGGACCCCAATTTTAGCCTATCATAAGACAAGTGGCCAAGAGGCACTATGGCTGCTATAAATAGCCATCTCCACGAGTATGTACACATCTCATTTTCATTCTATTGAATGAATGTTATGCTCTTTGAAGATCCATCTTCTTCTCTCTCACTTTTTTGTTCATATCTTGCATTCTAGCCACTAGAATTGTGATTTCTTTGTTGCTATGGCTTCACACGTGTGAAATGCAGGTTGTAGGCTCTGAAGTACGGACAGGGACAGCAAGTTTCTGTTTGTGGAAGCTTATGATCAGATCTTGATGTTTAGTTGATGTTTAGTATGCTTAACATCACAATTTCTATCATTTTTTCAATCTAGATGTGCATAACTTCCATGGCCAAGATCTTTATGAAACTTTAGCATCTTTTGGATCTGAGTTTTTTAACATGGTATCAGAGCATTAGGCGGCCAAATGTGCAGGTTTTGCCAGATTTAGAAGAGATTTGTGGGCGAGTTTGCTTTTGTAGCATTCCAATCAAGTTTCTAGCTAAAAATCTTGTTGATTTATGTGTAGAAATTGGATCTTTGTGATCAAAACATCATTTGTATGCATTTCAATTGAAGTAGGGCGAATTCCCTCTGTACTTATCAGAATAAGGAGACAAAATTTGTTTTGGAAAGAGGGAGATGCAAGATCCAACAAGATCCTATTAGTTTTCCATTCTAGCATATAGTTTTTTGATTCAATTTCTTGCTTCTTCATGTCAAAAACTTCAAAATTGATGTAACCCTCTGATTTTCAGTTTGCTGAATGATTCAAGAGTGTATTTCAATCTTAGGAGTGAGGGAAAAGCAAGTATATTGAGGTTTGGTCTTGGTTTGATCAAGAAATCATAAAACTAGTGGCTAAAATTGAGGAAAAAGTGAGGAAAAGAGAGAAAAAGTAAGGTTTTAGGTTCCAAATCTTTGTGATTTCTTCTTGTGTTTCATTTGTTGATTCAAGAGAGTGCTTAGTGCATTGGAACAGGTCAAAGATCAGAGATCAATCATTGCAACATGGCTACAAATGGAGGCTACATGTTGGAAAGCAATGATAGGCTTACCTCCCTCAACTATTCTACTTGGAAAGTAAGGATGGAGTCTTTGCTTGAGATGAATGAGTTGATGGATATTGTTGTAGGTGTGGAGGAGAGACCTTTGGCACCTCAAGAACAATTGAGGTATGACAAGAGGGCAAAGAAAGCCCTTCACATGATCAAGATGAATGTGACAAATGAGCTTATCAAAGAGGTTGGTAAGTGCACATCATCTAGTGAAGCTTGGGAAGCCTTGAAGAAGGTTTATGAATCCAAGTCTACTTCTAGAGTGTTGACTTTAAGAAGGCAAATCTTTTCTTGTATGCAAAAGAAGAGTGAGAGTGGACATGCTTTTGTTTTGAGAGTTAAAGCATTGAATGATGAGTTAGCATGCATTAATGATGGCATAAATAATGAGGAGCTTGTTCAAGTGATTCTCAATGGCTTGTTGGATGATCATGCTAATCTTGTTCAAAGTTATGCTATCCAAAAATGTTTACCAAGTGTTGGAGACTTGCAAGAGGTCTTGTTGGCTGAAGAATTCAGGTTGCAAGCAAGAGTGGGAGCATCTTCTACATCTCAAGGAGGAGAAGAGGAGGCAATGTTCTCTAAAGGCAAGTTCAAGGGCAAAGGTAAAAGCAATTGGTCTAAAGGGCAAGACCAAGGTGAGCACTCTACTTTTGGCAAAAAGAAGGATAGATCTAAGCTAAAATGTTTCTATTGTGGAGTCAAAGGGCATTTTGCTAGTGATTGTTTCAAGAAAAAGAGGGATCAAGGGGAAAAGCAAACCAATCTAACTATTGATGAGGGTGGGGATGAGCTTCTTTCAAATGATGCTTTTGTTATGTCATCTTGCTTGTTGGCTAATCATGGAGACATTGATCCTTGGTGGATTGATAGTGGAGCCACTTCTCATATGACATATCATAAAGAGTATTTTTCATCTTTAATGGCATTTGATGGTGATAGGAAGGTAATCTATACCGCAAATGATGGTGAGTGTGCAATCAAGGGGATTGGCACAATTCCTATTTCACTTTCTACAAATAGGAATATAGAATTGAAAGATGTTTTGCTCATTCCATCCATTACCAAGAACTTACTTAGTGTAAGCCAAATGCTTGACAAAGGATTCAAAGTTGAGTTTGATGGTGATGCTTGCTTGATCAAAAAGGGGTGTAGTATCATTGCAAAAGGGAAAAGGCAAGGGAAATTGTTCAAGCTTGATGCATGTGTTGTTGCTAACCAAGTTGGATGCATGGCAAATGAACAAATGTCAATTCAAGAGGTATGGCATAAAAGGATGGGACATCTCAACTACAAGGCCTTGGAGGTAATAGCCAAAAAGGAGGTAGTAAGGGGACTTCCCAAGTCTCTTACTTGCTTGAATCATGTTTGTGAAGAATGTGCTTTGTCTAAATCACATAGATTGCCATATACTAGATCTATATCTAGATCTAAGATGCCTTTTTCTCTCTTGCATTCGGATATTCATGGTGTTACTACAATTAGCAATGGAGGTGCTAAGATGTATGTAACTTTCATTGATGATTTTAGTAGATTTTGTTGGGTTTATCTACTAAAGAGCAAGGATGAGGTGTTTGATGTGTTTGTCAAGTTCAAAGTTGCTATTGAGACTCAATTTACAACCAAAATCAAATGCTTGAGGAGCGACAATGGTGGTGAATACATTTCTAACAAATTCAAAGCCTTTTGCGATGAGCATGGGATCAAGAGGGAGTACACATGTCCAAGAACACCACAACAAAATGGAGTGGCCGAGAGGAAGAATAGAACCTTGTGTGAGAGTGCAAAGGCAATGAGATTGAATGCTAATCTTCCTAAACCTTTTTGGAGTGATGCTTTGTTGTGTGCAAATTTCCTTTGCAATAGATGGCCAAGTGTTGTATTGGAAGGAAAAACCCCTTTTGAAGCTTTGTTTGGTATGAAGCCTAATGTCAAGTTTCTAAGAACTTTTGGATGCATTTGCTACTTCAACATTACTCTTGATGATAGAACTAAGGAGGATCCATCTTCAAGAAAGGGCATTTTTGTTGGTTATAGTGAAGTAAGCAAAGCATATAGGATTTATGTTCCTTCAATCAAGAAAGTGTTCACAAGTAGGGATGTCATTTTTGATGAAAGTAACATTCCAAAAGTTGTTTCAAGTGATGATGGTGTTGTTGCAACTAATGTGCTTGATGACAATGGAGTTGATGACACATTGGATGTGGATGTTGAAGAAGCCTCTTCAAGTCAAATTCCAAGGAGAACTCCAAGGCATAAAGTGAAACCCTCAAGGCTCACTTATGATGGCAAAGGTAAGCAAGTGGTGGATGGATCCAACTATGCTTTCCTAACTTCTTTTGATGTACCTTCATGTGTAGATGAAGCAAGGCAAAAAGAGGAATGGATCCAAGCAATGGATCTTGAGTTTGAAGCACTTATGAAGAACAACACATGGAGATTGGTGGAGCTTCCAAAGGGCAAAAGTGCAATTGGATGCAAATGGATCTTCAAGGTAAAGACAAATCAAGATGGATCTATCAACAAGTTGAAGGCAAGGTTGGTGGCTAAAGGTTATGCTCAAGAGCATGGCATTGACTATGAGGAAACCTTTGCACCCGTGGCAAAGATGGTGAGCATAAGAGTAATCATTTCCCTTGCAACTCTTTATGGATGGGATCTTTGGCAATTAGACATTTCTAATGCTTTCTTGAATGGTGATCTTGAAGAGGAAGTCTACATGGAGCAACCCGAGAGCTATGTTTCTCATAGCAAGCCTAATCATGTGTGTTTTCTACAAAAAAGTTTGTATGGTCTTAAGCAAGCACCAAGGAGTTGGTATGCTAGGCTTAACTCTTTTCTACTTTCTCAAAACTTCACTATGAGTGAGTATGATCATTCACTTTACTTTAGAATTAGTGCTAATGATGTTACAATCCTTCTAATTTATGTGGATGACATTATTTTAAGTGGAGGGAACAAGGAAGATATAGAAGATATCAAGAAAGCACTAAAAAAGGAATTTGAAGTGCATGATCTTGGTCTTTTGAGCTATATCTTAGGAATAGAAGTAATTAGAACTTCTCAAATCACTTTTATTTCACAAGAGAAGTATGCTATTTCTATTCTCAATAGATTTCATATGGTAGATGCAAATCCTATTGATACACCTATGGAATCACATGTAAAGCTAACTATAAGAGGTAATGAAAGATCCTTCGAGGACATTACTCTCTATAGGAAGCTAATAGGTTCTCTTATATATCTAACCATCACAAGACCTGATTTATCTTATTGTGTTGGTAGATTAAGCCAATTCATGCAAGATCCTAGCATAGAACATTGGAAACTAGGAAAGAGGATCTTGAGATACATCTCGGGAACAAAAGATTTTGGCATTGTTTATAGAGGATCATCACCTAACTTATTTGGTTTTTCAGATTCAGATTTTGCAGGAGATCTTATGGATAGAAAATCCATAAATGCACATGCTATTTTCATAGGTGATGGAGCTATCTCATGGATGTCGAAGAAACAAGCAACTATATCACTTTCTTCTAGTGAGGCCGAGTACAAAGCTTTGACATCATGCACAAAGGAGATGGTGTGGATCAAGAGGATGATTATGGAGCTTCATTTGCTGGATTTTTCAGAGAGTCCAATCATCTTTTGTGACAACCTTTCAGCCCAAAGTCTAGCAAGCAATCCGGTTTTCCATGCAAGGAGCAAACATATCGAGGTGGCTTACCATTTTGTGAGAGAACAAGTGTTGGCAAAAGAGATCAAGCTTGAACATGTCCCATCAAAGGAATGTGTGGCTGATATCTTTACCAAAGCATTGGGAAAGGACTTATTTTTCAAGCATAGAACAAGTCTTGGTGTACTTTCTAAATCTATGCTAAAACTAGTTGAAGAGGGAGTGTGAAAAATTGTCAACTAGTAGTATTTTCCTAACTTGAGATTTTGTAGGCCTATGGCCAAATAAAAGTTAGAGATAGGTTCATACATGTATGTAGAGGCCCAAAGTATGTGTACACTACTTTTGAGGTCACATTAATTAGAGGAGGTCGAGTGTGGAGCTCTTCTATTGGCTCATAATTTGGTGCATTCCTATTTGACCAAATTTCTAGGTATATGGGTGAATCCTATTGGACCCCAATTTTAGCCTATCATAAGACAAGTGGCCAAGAGGCACTATGGCTGCTATAAATAGCCATCTCCACGAGTATGTACACATCTCATTTTCATTCTATTGAATGAATGTTATGCTCTTTGAAGATCCATCTTCTTCTCTCTCACTTTTTTGTTCATATCTTGCATTCTAGCCACTAGAATTGTGATTTCTTTGTTGCTATGGCTTCACACGTGTGAAATGCAGGTTGTAGGCTCTGAAGTACGGACAGGGACAGCAAGTTTTTGTTTGTGGAAGCTTATGATCAGATCTTGATGTTTAGTTGATGTTTAGTATGCTTAACATCACAATTTCTATCATTTTTTCAATCTAGATGTGCATAACTTCCATGGCCAAGATCTTTATGAAACTTTAGCATCTTTTGGATCTGAGTTTTTCACAAGATGCGTGAAGAATGAGCGTGAAAGGAAGTTCGTGGCTGAGTGAAGGAGACGACCCGAGGAAAAATTTGGGTGCCCAAGAGACCTTCAAAGGGTAATTGTTTGTTGGTTACTTTCTTTTTTGGCATTTTCTAAAAGATTTGAGGTTGGGTCCCTAAGGGCTGTCATAAAGTTTTAAGACAGGTCCACTGTGCTAAAATGTGGAGATAATGCAAAACAAAGTGTTAATTCTGTGAAGAATTGCCAAAAATTGACAAATCTAGCTTGATCAAAAAGTATGTAGTATAATGTAAATTTTGTACATAAGTGGATTCCACACATGTGAGGCCAATATTCCACATGGCAAACCATTCCTAATGTAGGTTAGGTCAATTCAAGAGAGTTGGTCACGTCTATTTGGTGGTCATCCCTACTTTATAGGATCTACACCTAAGTTTAAGGTGAAATTTTGACCAACTAGCTACCTACCAAGCATAAGTCTAGGATCTAGGCTAGGGTTTCATTTTAGGGCAATAAGGTTGAGTTAACTTCCTTATTACATGCTGGAAATCCACCTAACTTCAAGAAGGAAGTCGAATTTGCTATGTATTCCAAGCTCTCATAGTGAGAAGATAGAAAATTTTTGGAGCTCATTGACAATCTCAAGCTAGTTCACTATGTACATTGCGTTTTTGTGATCCAAATGAAACCAAATCAATTTCTACTTGTTTCTCAGGTTGAATTCCGTACTAAAGTCTGTAGTACACACGTGTGGGCTCGGATTTTAATGTTGATCAATGCTTTTGATTGATAATGCTTGTTGTTTGTCAAATTGCCAATCTAGATCAACTTTTTTGTGTCTAGTTTTTTGATAGATTGTTTAGCAAGAATCCAATCATTCTTGTGGATATTTTGTAGATCCATTTATGGTCCTAAAGCACAGTACTTTCACATGGTATCAGAGCCAAGTACAAGAGCATAAGCCATTGATCTAATGCAAATCCATTTTTAGCAAGTTTTGGTGCTAAAAACTAGTATTGAGAGGGCAAGCTAGAATCTTGATTTTGGTGAGGAGATTTATCCCAAACTTGGTAGGGGTCCAAATCCGTACTATCCACATGTGTGGGCACCTCTGAACCTGCATTTAATGCATGGTATTCATTTTATCCAAAAAAATTCAATTTGTGAGCTTTTGATGTAATTTTTGGTGGAAATCTTAGGATAAGCTACCAAGATTGAGTGCCATTGATTAGATTTGACTTAGGGTCATGAGATCTAATTAATCTAGGCTGAAATCAGGTCCTCTAAACTTGTTTTACAGGTCTTGAAAGTACATCAAAAAGTGTGAAAGAAATTAAGTCATTTTTTTGTCCAAAAATAGCCAAAATTGGCAAGATTTGATTGTAAGTAGATTTCACATCATCTTATCTTCATTCCAACTTTGTGAGGGAGTGCTAGTACTGAGATTATAAGTCCATTTGTTGGATTAGAAATCTAATTTGAGTGAAAAACTACAAGAGAGAGACCTTAGTGAGTTTCTAGAGCCAATCAAATTCATTTTTTGGCAATATTTGTTTGAAAGTAGTTTTCACTTCATCTTATCTTCATTCCAGCTTTGTGAGGGAGTGATAGAACTGTGATTATAAGTCCATTTGTTGGATTAGAAATCAAATTTGAGTGAAACACTGCAAGTGTGAGACCTTTGTGAGTTTCAAGTCAATCAAATCTATTTCTTGTTTGTAGAAGTCACTAGTAAGATGGGATCTGCTGGAGCATACCTTCTAGAAGCTAGTGAGAGGTTGAATTCTACAAATTATGCTATTTGAAAGGTTAGAATGGAGTCACTCTTGGTGCTCCAAGACCTTTATGAGTTCTTGATTGAAGATGAAGATGAACCTCTAGGTGCACAGGAGTTAGCTAGATACAAGAAGAGATCTAGGCTTGCAATTCATTATGTGAAGATGAATGTGAGCAATGATTTGTTGAGAGAAGTATCAGCTTGTACTAGTGCTAAAGAGGCTTGGGAGTCTTTAAAATCAATCTATGAGTCTAGCAACACTTCTAGAGTTATTATGCTTAGAAATCAAATTTTGCAAAGCATGAGGATAAGTGAGGAGAGTGCACAAGATTATGTACTCAAAATCAAGTCTCTAAATAGGGAGTTGGCTTCCATTGGAGAGAAGATTCATGATGGAGAGCCTGTACAAATTGTCCTTAATGGTCTAGGAGATGACTTTGCAAATTTGGTCCAAAGTTTTGCCATCCAAGACACTTTGCCAACTATAGAAAAACTTCACGGTGTATTAGTGGCTGAAGAGTGTAGGATGCTCCATGCAAAATCTAGGATGAGTTCCTTGTCATTGCAGGATGGTGATGAGAAAGCCAATTTCTCATTCAAGGGCAAAAAGAAGACCAATGGAAAGAAGAAGCATCCAAAGGAGGCCAAACAAGAGGATGATGCATCAAGCTCAAAGGACAAGTCAAAGCAGAAATGCTTTTTTTGTGGAAGGAAGGGGCATTATGCATCTGAATGCTACAAGAGCTAAGAGCACAAGTGGAGGAGGACAAACAAGAAAACCTTGCAAAGGAGGAGGAGGAGGATGAAGTAGATGTATTCTTGATGGCATCTACATCCTTACCAACAAGCAATAGCAATTTAAGAGACAATTGGTGGATCGACAGTGGGGCTAGCTCCCACATGTCTTGTGAAAAGGACTTTTTCTCAATCTTACACTCATTCAATGATGCTAAAAATTTTGTCTTTACTGCAAATGATGAAGAGTGTAGGATAGATGGTGTTGGCACCATCTCTTTGTGTCTAGAATCCTCAAAATGCATGGATCTAGAAAATGTCCTTTATGTACCATCAATCGTCAAGAATATGCTTAATGTTGGTCTACTCTTAGAAAGTGGTTTGGATGTCCACTTTAAGCATGGTGTTTGTTTCATCTTGAAGAATGATGTTTGCATTGCAAAGGGATTTAAATATGGAAGATTGTTTAAGTTGGAAGCTGATGTTGCTTTTGAAAGAATGAGCTTGGCAAAGGAGGAGATCACTCAAGAGGAGATCTTGGAAAAGTGTGATCTTACTTGAATTGAGGAGGAGCATCAAAAGGAGGAAGATTTTGAGGATCAGCCTCAAAGCTTGAGAGTTCCAAGGGAGTCCTCAATGACAATGGCCGAGTCATCAAATTGCATGCAAATTTTCCATTCAAGTGTGCATCTTGCAAGGGTGGTGAGCATTGGAGAGTCTACTATCTTTGAATACTTTTTGGAAAGTATTAGTAGACATGAGGTGACTTGTTTCTTACCTTTAAGATTCATGGTGTTTATTACTTTGTATGACAAGACAATGAAATGGGATGCTTTGAAATCTACATTTGTTGTTGATAAAGCAATTTCATTGGATAGCTATTTTTGTAATAGTTTGAATAGAGTCATGAAACATCATTTGCTTTGGAAATCTTTGTGTCCACATGCTTTGTGCATGATCATTCCAATGTAAGGACCAAAGATTATCTTATTTCAATGATAGGAATAATGGTCGTGTTTTGCTCTTCAAGTAGAGATTGTAGAATCTACTTGTTTTCAACCAAATAATTTGTCAATGGTGGAAATGTGATCTTTCAATAGTGGAAGATTTGCAAACTTGAAGAAGCACCTTCGGATTGACACCTTATTCAATTCATTGATGGTTTGGAGTCAAGTCAAGTGGAGGAGCAAGCTCAAGACCCGAGGACTCCAAGAAGAATCTTGAGTATCAAGATGGAGCCATATAGGCTCAATCATATGGATCAAGCAAGGCAAACAATCTTTGGCAACAATGTGTATGCACTTAATAGCTTAATTCATGTATCTTCAAGTGCACAAAATGCCTTGGAATCCATGGCTTGGCATGATGTATAGTTTTTGAAGATGACACATTTATGGAACATCTTGTAAGGGGTCCTTTAAGAGGTGGTGAAAGATCCTTCATGGACATCATTCTCTATTGGAGTCTCAAAAGTTCCTTGTTTGTAGTTGGACTTTTCAGACACTTCTAAGAGCTTTCATTCATCTAGTAAGAGAGTTGTAAATAGAGCAAGCTAAATTTGAGGAGGAGTGTGAAGAATTGCCAAAAATTGACAAATCTAGCTTGATAAAAAAGTATGTAGTATAATGTAAATTTTGTACATAAGTGGATTCCACACATGTGAGGCCAAGATTCCACATGGCAAACCACTCCTAATGTAGGTTAGGTCAATTCAAGAGAGTTGGTCATGTCTATTTGGTGGTCATCCCTACTTTATAGGAACTACACCTAAGTTCAAGGTGAAAATTTGACCAACTAGCTACCTACCAAGCATAAGTCTAGGATCTAGGCTAGGGTTTCATTTTAGGGCAAGAAGGGTGAGTTAACTTCCTTATTACATGCTGGAAATCCACCTAACTTCAAAGGAAGTCGAATTTGCTATGTATTCCAAGCTCTCATAGTGAGAAGATAGAAAATTTTTGGAGCTCATTGACAATCTCAAGCTAGTTCACTATGTACATTGCGTTTTTGTGATCCAAATGAAACCAAATCAATTTCTACTTGTTTCTCAGGTTGAATTCCGTACTAAAGTCTGTAGTACACACGTGTGGGCTCGGATTTTAATGTTGATCAATGCTTTTGATTGATAATGCTTGTTGTTTGTCAAATTGCCAATCTAGATCAACTTTTTTGTGTCTAGTTTTTTGATAGATTGTCAAGCAAGCATCCAATCACTCTTGTGGATCTTTTGTAGATCCATTTATGGTCCTAAAGTACGGTATTTTCACAAATTTCGCATACTAGCTCCATTTTTGTCGGAACAAAATCTATACAGAACTATTGTACACTAACTTAGCTCCGTTTTGCACTAAAAAACTTTTGATTTAGACTTCGGTAGAAAAACGTATTAAGTTTTAGTTCGGAGACCTCAATATATATTAAGGATAGCTTATACCTTTCTACTAGAAATGTCGATTTTAAGAGCTCTAAATAATTTGAAACATGGTATTAAATGATTTGGAACTGTCATAAATTTAGAACTGAAGTTTCATCATTTCAAAACTTGCAATTTGAAGTGAAGTTGCTACTTAGTTATTGAAGTTTTGCAATGAAGGGGTGATATCTATATTAGGTCTAAATTTCCTACTGAAGTTGATATTAGGCAAATTCCATTGAGAAATTTTAAGCTTCTTTACTCAATTTTTTTTTGACAATTTTCAGAGATAGATTTTACTATCTAAATAACTAGTATTCCTAGTCGAGGTGATGTCTTCTGCCGTCTCCCTCAATTATGCATAAATACTGATTATTTAGTTAAGTAAAATGGCCGATCATACGCTAAGAGATATAATGTCCTTCGAAAAATTGAATGGAGAGAATTCTCCAATATGGAAATTGAAAATGCAGGCTATCCTTGTGGAAAAGGATCTATGGTCAATTGTTATTGGCGAGATTGAACCCAGTGAAGGTGAAGCTGCTAAAGTTTGGATAAAACAAGAAAATAAATCTAGAGTAGTAATTCAGTTGAGCTTATCAGATAATTTACTTCTTCAAATTAGTAAATTTACAACTTTTGAAGCCATGTGAGGAGCATTAGTTGATTTATTTGAAAGCAAAATCATGGCTAACAAAATGTACTTGAAGAGAAAATTGATGCAATTAAAAATTAATCAACAAATCATCTTTCTTCTATACAAGCTCTTCTTGATCAGTTAGTTGCAATTGGAGTTGAGACAAATGCCGATGAAGCAGTAATGACTATTCTTGGTAGCTTACCTCCTTCATATGATTATTACACTTCCATTGTTTCAAGTCTAGTATCTGGATTAAGTGTAACAAGTGTGTTTGTTTGCACCATTCTCAATGGCGGTACTGGCCGCCTACCCAGAAATGTCATCAGACAACTAGCTTTACATTTCCATTTCGCTGGACTTTAAAGATACATTTTTTTATCTCATCAATAATGACAGAATACCTCTTTATGACGCATGGGAATGATAATCATTTATGCTACACTTTTACTGACATTTTAAATTGGTAAGCCGCGACATATACCAAACTTTTGGCGCCATTGTCGGGGAGCACATCCAACCAGAGAGTTATATGTCACAACCAGTGTTTGTTGGTCATTTTTCAGGAGGAAATGCTATGAAGTTTTGATGCTATGTAGAAGCTATGATGCTGATATTCTAAATTGGCTTTTATCCAACAATCATGCTATTCAGCCTGAGGTGGGGGAAGATTTTCAAATATTTTTTATATCTTCTATTTACTCAGTATATTTCAGAGGTACTTCTGTTGTAGCAGAATGTCTACATTCTGAAGTTTATCCTACACCTACTCAGAAGCTATGCATAACTCATTCTTCATGTCTTGATATGAAATTTGGTTATGTGAAATTGAAGGGCTATGACCAGTCAACTATCTATGCCCAATGTATGAAATTTCGTGTTTGAGGACAGATCTCTTCTAACAATTTATGTGGAGTTGGCAAATCTATCCATTTGATTCCTATTTGCTCTATGCTATTTGTGGAAGATTCCTTTGATTATGAAGAACTGGCTCATTTCAGCAGAAGCTGTGATCCAAATATTTTTATATTTTCAGAAGAAATTATGGCCAAGTTATTTTTCAGTCATGCCCTCCATATTTAGTCGGCTGCTGCACTATGGAAGTTGTGGCATTTCAGATACTTTCGCTCACCTTGAGAATAGGGTGTAAAAAAAAAAATTTCTTTATTTGTTCTACAATTTTTTATTCTATGGTTATGAAAGGTTTTAATGTTAATTTTTGTTTGTTTTATTTTTTATCTGAGGATCTATTGTTATGTCAATAAGGTTCTACTTTTAAGTAAGCAAATTCTATATCCATGCTTTTTCAGAATCTGTTCTTCTCTATATTTTTTGTTTTGTTTTATTTTATTTTATTTATAGATCCTCAATGTTTATTTATTTATTGGTTTTAAATGGTACTGAGAAATTGTTTCAAGATTGTACTATGGTGTTGTCCATTCCAAGGAATTTGTTTATATATATTTTTGATGCTGACTATCGAATGGTCTTGACTAAGGCTATAGGGTTGCCAGTTGTCACTTGGAAGTTTGAAGCCCAGTTCCTGTTGATAGTGTTTGCGAGGTCGCTGCACAATTGAGGGGGATGTTATGTGGTACCCTGTTTATGATATTATATATTTTTTCGACATTTTTATAGAAAAGTCAGAAATGTGGTTATCTGATGCAGTGCCTAGCTGAGTTTTTACCTATTTCTGATATTATGTACCGTCGTGGTACTGTGTTGAGTTGTTGGTTTACATTGGCAAGGCTTAATTAAGGCCTAGCTCTAAGATCAAGACATTGCATACATGGTATTGGATATGGGCATTTTTATTACTGAAGGCCTTTATATATTTTTGGGAGCACTTTTTCGGCTTATCGACACTTTATGCCAACTAAATGGAAGTCAATAACTAAATCATTAATGAGTTGCCACAGAAAACGCAGGTATCAATGCTTCTCAAATATCAACAACTACAATCAACGCTTCTCATAGAATATGATTTTGAAACTCAAAAGCAAAAGAATCTCACAGAAGAGAGAGAGCATTTAACTAACTACATCGTATATTGAATTATTAATCTGTAATGAATGAGGCTGAAGCCTCTACATAGATGTGAACACGTGGAAGAGGCGCCCCTCTCAAACATCGTCATGAATGTAATTGACGGTCACATAATATCTAGCTATTATTTACCTCAATGTGAATACTACCATTATAATTCATAACAAACGCCTCTCAGATATCAACAACTACGATCAATGCTTTCAATAAATCACAAAAGCTAAGAATATGAAAAATCAAAAAAATCTCACAGAATATGATTTTGAAAACTCAGAAGTAAAAGAATCTCACGGAAGAGAGAGAGCATTTAACTAACTACACCGTATATTGAATTATTAATTGTAATGAATGAGGCTGAAGCTTCTACATAGATGTGACCAGGTGGAAGAGGCGTCCCTCTCAAACATCGTCGTGAATGTAATTGACGGTCACATGATATCTATTTATTATTTACCTCAGTGTGAATACTACCATTAAAATTCATAACAAACGCTTCTCAGATATCAACAACTAGGATCAACGTTTCTCAGATATAAACTCAAAGCTTAAACTCAAAGTCTTGCAAATTGTAAAACTTTGAAATCTGTAGTGTACTTTTAAAAGTACATTAAAGAGAAGTTTATTTGTAATCTAAGTTATAAGTTAACTTTTATGTTGCAAATTTATTTTTGCAAGATTAAAAACATATAAAGCTATTTTTAACCATAGCTTTTCAAACAAAGCGGACTACAGAATTTGTGGGGTGGATTTGTAGTTCAAGTACTAGCAAGGATGAATTGTTCCAACATGATATCATGAAAGGCCTTCTAGACCTAGCTACACATTTTGTCCCCAATTTCAGCTTCTGGTACTTGGCCAAATTGAGGTCTCAAACTAGCATGTTCAGGCACCTGTTGTTGCACTTGCTCTTGAGGCTCGCAGGGCTCTAGACTAGGATCCTCATCCGTGGAATCAATCAAGGGTAGGAACTCAGAAGTTCCATCTTTCTCCTGCTCCTATATCTTGGGTGAATGCTCTTCATCAAAGATGATGTCTTGACTTAGGATCTTCTTCATGTTTTCGAGATTATATAGCACATAGGCTTTCAAGTCATTTTCTCTCTCTAGAATTTATTGATCCCCAGGCTTCCTTTAATCATGCCTAGATCATGTGAGGTGATTGCACATCGATCTGAGCTCTTTGGACTTTGCTAGAACCGATCAAAGATTTTTAGCCATAGGAACTTGGCGCTAGCTAGATTCTGGTCACAGTGGTGCCGATGGCACCGGGAGCAGCAGCGCCATTGCTGGCGCCAGTGCCGCCGGATGTAAAGCTTGTAAAGGTAGCTTTACAACATCCACCCCACCTTTATAAAATCTGATGTCCTCATCAGATGTCTAATTAAAGTAAAGGTGTCTCCCAATTAAAAAAAACTATACATTTAAGCTACTTGGCACAATACTCAATTTACTGGCCACTTTTTATTAACATGGTAACTTGCACACCACATGTTGGAGGCTCAACTCTTTGTATTGAAAAATTACATAACTTGAAAATATCACTTTGTTTGGGGAAAGCGTAGATTTTATGTCGTTTACGTAAAACCCAAGAACCTTATTAACTGGTGACAGAGGCCTTCTGTGAAATGTTCGCCCCTGTCGCTTCTGACTTTTTGACTTTGGAACTCCTTTGAGCTCCTGATTTGTCCTTGATGCACTTTGTGTTGAGCTCCAGATTTGATCAGTTCCACACAGGTATTAAGGCTCTCTGAGCCAAAGGATTTATCATTTATTGCCCACTTTATGGTCCACTCCGTGCCTTGATGCTTTTTGCACCTTGATTTCTCTCCTTGTCTCAGCCTGATCTTGATACTTTTCCTTTTTGGCTCTTTAAGGTAGGCAAAGATTGAGTACTCCACAACGCACCTCTCACTTAGCATGAAGTAGCTGTCTTTGAATTAACCCAAATGTAACCATTGGCCTCATGGAGAGCCAAGGGGTCGCACCAGTTTGATTCGCATACGAACTATCTTTTCACGTTTGTTTGAAGCACCATGTCCGTGTCGTGCAAAACTTGACTTTCACAATTCCATCACTGGTCAATTGCCTCATAGTCAAAACAAGAAGTGTACATCTAGCTTGGCTTCAAGTAGCTCTCTTTGAATTAGACACATGCACCCAGAGTTTGCACTAGTCCGATTTCAATACGAACTATCCCTTAGCGTCTGTTTGAAGTACCAAGTCTCTCGTGCAAGAATCAACTTTCACAGTTCCTTCGTTGATCAGCTACTTTACATGTAACACAAGTCAGTGTACTCGTTATGTCTCCTCATCATTGTTGGTCGAGAGAAAGCCTATAACAAGCTTTCCTTTCCACAACAAAAACTTGTCAACTTATTGAGTGCAAAGTTTGTCAGTCTTCTTGTGTAAGTATGGCTACGTCACCTTGAATTTGCCCCTGTTTTGATCAACTTTCATTCAAAATTTTCCCCAAGAGAGAGGTGTGTGTGATAGTTCCCCTCCACTTATAAAATCAGTTGACCGGACTTAGAGTAGAGTTCTCAGACAAAAAGCTTTTCCAACACTTTGCTTCCCATCTGCTAGAATTATGGCTTGATCCAACTTGTTGCCAATCTCTAAAGAGGATGCTAGTCTTTCCCCTTTGAGGAAAAACCCAACTGACATTGGATATCACCCATGCTCAGTGAGTTTCAGTTCCAAAGGTAGCCATCCCAAATGAAGACCAACTTCTCCATAGAAGATCTCCCCTGAAATTGCCCTTTTCAACTTTTGACTTCCTGCTTGTGTCTGGTGGGCATTGTCGCAAATGAAAGTAACCCAAGTAACAGGCTAGCCATCCATCCTTTGCAAACATTGAGTCGTTTTGTTGCCGTTCACGTACTCTATTAGGGATAAAAAAATGTAATTTTATCATTGAGGGAGAGTGTTAGAAATCAATGATAAACTTCATAGTTACTGTTTACGATGCACATTAATGTTGATAGCTGTGACCAACTGTCAATAGCCATAGGCTAGTCTATTAGTCTACTTGTAGGTTTTCTCTCTCTATCAGGGTTCAGGGTTTATTTGTACATTTTACATTCAGTATGAGTTGGTGTGATAGTGTGACAGTGCGTGTTCTTCTTCCGCCTTCTTGTGGTGATTGCTTATGGTGATTGCTTGATGTTGCATATCTAATTCTTGACAAATCCAAGGTCCAATACACGGTTTGGAAAGAAATTATTGCAGCAACTCAAGATTTCAAAGAAGAAGGTTCTACTCGTATACACAAAGTAGAAGTTTGGAAAAAGTTAGACAACATGGTGAAATACTTGAGAAAAGATAGTTTTTCAAATACTAATGTACAAATGATATAGAAAACAACCAGTGAATTTGTGGATGTAGTTCAAAATGCATGGGGTGTTGATCATATAACACATTATATGGTAAGATTTTGATTTTACACTATGATAGACAAATATGTGCAATAAAATTAGATAATTTTGGTACTGATTTAGATTATGTTTTTATGACATGCAGCACATATTACGACATCATTCGACATTCTTTGCAAGAAATAGTGAAAGTCTTAACATATGGTCATCGCAAGGAATGGAAAAATCTCATTGGCAAGCAAGAGCGACATTTCATAAAAGTACACAACATTGCGGGACTAGCACAAAAAGCATCCATACACTGCAACTTTTCCAATGGTTTTACAGAAGAATCCAAATTTGTCATAATACCAAATCGACGAATTATAAAAAATTTCAAAAAGCATGCAAATCTATACAAGCCAGTAAGTAGGCTATAGACACACAATAAAATTTTGTATATTAAATAAAAATATCTACAAAGTACAATTCAGCAGTATCTACTCTACTTCCAATACTTTCTCCAATGAAAGTTGCAACTTAGAATCATGCAACAATTTTCTTCTTTTGTATGGATCCAACAGCTCATAGTTTTCATGCTTATTCAGATCAACGTAAGTAGCATACAATGCAAAATGAGATGATCTGAACATGGAATTCACTGGTCCATATCCTAAAATTTTAACCGCAATGGTTTTCTTTACAAAAATTATTTTATGCACCTTATTGAAATTATGTCCTCCAAGAAAATGAGACAGTGTCTCGATTGCCATAATCATAGTCTTCTCATGTTGATGAAACTTTGAATGGGCAACACTTATCTCATTATTCTTGAAGAACTTTAGATAGTGCCCCAGTGCATGATCTCTTAAAAATTCTCCAGCAGAATATCTCTGCCCTCCTCGACGAATTGCGAAATCATCAAGGAAAATTGTTTTCTGAAATGATAAAAAACAAAGTAAGCTCCAATATATAATCTGACATAGCGAATCTACTAGTACATGATAAGATACAAAAACTTACTCATTTGGCTTTGTCTTCTCTGATTACTGTCTCTCCATCAATATTATGTCCACCTTTTGATGTCAATATTGTTGGTGAATAAACAGTTGGTTGTGAAAAACCAAGTTGACTTTGGATTATGAGAAACTCCTCCTCAGAAGGTAGATCATCTTCTTTGTTGCGCATTTCCTCCACAGTCATTTTCAAGCAATCTTCTCTGAATAAAACTTATCAATTATGTACATCATCAACACCAAGGAGAAGATCATCAGCATCAAAATCAATTATATCCGAAAATTCATCAAGCTCTTTGTTCAAAATGCAAAGAGTCTCAGCTTCAGTGAAATAAAAAAGAACCGATATATCTGATATTGTCAAAAAAGAACTATCTATCTATATTATAAGTAGGCAAAGTGATCAAAGATTTATCAAAAGGAGAAAGGGTAGTGGGTGTTCTAGGGCCTATAAACGATGCCCTATTTTGAGCAGGATCAAAATATGAACAATCATCTAAATTAACGCTCGTATCAATAAAAAAAGTATCTACATCTACAATTTTTGACTTTTCAGACTTTGTACCACTAGAAGAAGCAACTTCAGAAGTGGAAGGGACAACTTTCGAATCATCAGAAATATTTAACAAAAGAGAAAAAAAAAAGTGCAGATTGAAAATCAACATATCTACATTTTTATTGTGAATTGGGCACTCATCTACAAATCGAAATCATTATGTAACTTGGTAAACATTCTGTCAAGCTTAGCTTTATAAAATATGCTTGTTGAGTGCCACCAGGTCCTGATAATGAATCATGTCCTTATTCTGAGATCTGAATAACTAAGTATTGAGCATAGACTTAAATCTGAGATATATCTCAAAAAATGCCTCCACACCAGGGCCCTCCCTCAGTTATAGAAGGAAAAATAAAAAAAAGGAGAAAAAAGAGATCTGAAATACTCCAAACTATCAGTAATACCAAATTCATGAAAAAAAAGAAAACAAACTAGAATCAAAATTAGACATTTTAAACAAAAACAACATATGTAAAATTCCAAATATCGCTCTCAGGCACAAGCTGCAGGTCAGGCAAGCACCTCAAGGCAATGTGCGCTTGAAAGAGATATTAGAAATTAGAGTATTAGATCCAAGCGCGTGAACAAAGAGCACACAAGAAAGAAAAAATATTTTGTGTATATCTTGCGTTCGAAATCGATATTCAGTTCTGGTATCGATCTCAAGCGCCCTATTATCGCAATTTTTTTTGTTTTCACCCCCTTTGCTTTTGTTCAAACTTTTTTTTGTTAATTTTCTTCTTCTGAGAATGATGGCCAGGGCCAAATCCACTACTTGTGCCATAACCACACATCCATCCCATGCCCGTGTTTCCCTTGGTACTGGCCGTAGACGTGGCATGAAACAGGTCTGGCTGAGGGAGATTAGAAAACTCTAGAGATCAACTGAACTGAACGGTTGATCCCTAAAGTTCCTTTCAGCCGATCTGTATGGAATGTCACTCTGTCACTTGGGCTAAATGTTCTTGTTGTCGTGACAGCCATACAGGCTTTATAGGGTGCTGCAGAAGATTTTCTGTCCCAATTTTTTGAGGATACTTGTCTTTTGGCAGTGCATGGTAAGCGTGTCACCATCATGCCAAAAGATTTCGTCATTCTCAGAAGGCTTCGGGACCGGTTTTTTGGTCTGCATGTTGATAATGCCAGCACCTCCAGAGACCTGCCTCTGGATATAACCAACTTGATGACTACCTCTAGGAGGAAGAAGAAGCAGCTTGTCCCCAAGAAGGCTGGATCTCGAAGGCCAGCTGCTTCCCTTCCTCCTAGAGTTATCCCGGCCAAGAGACCCCGGATCATCCTGAACTCTGAGTCAGATGTTGGAGAATCTGACTAAAATCGAGAATCTTCACCCCTTCCTCCTCTTGTTATTCGTCCAGCTCCTCAGCAGGTTTCTTCACCAAAAGTGTTGATTACCCAAGAGGAGCTCGACAAAATAACAGAGAAATATGTAAATATTGTTTCTATTTTTTTTCTGCTCCTGTACATAATCTTTTTATAAGAATTCCTTACGATCCTGCCCAAGTTTATTTTGATTCTGACCATTATAACCAATACGAAGCCTACCTAGCTAATAAAATTGATTTTCTCGACAAATTTTTTGATTTTTTTCTTCCAGATTCACATAAAAGCTTTAGATTAGATCCCAAATTTTGTGCCGAGCTGAAAGATAAAACCTTAAAAATTTCAGATGTAATAGTAGAAGCTGGAGTATCTTTTTTGCAGAATAGTATTAGTTCCGATTCCCATGGTATAGTTTTTGTTGTTGTAGTCCATTTTTCATGGGAGCGATAAAGGCAAAAGAAGCCAATTTTGAGAAGGCTGTATATTTTATCAAATGCAGTCTTGTGGCAAAATTTTATTTGATTCCATATGAAAATAAGTAAGGATTGCTCTTTTATTTTGTTGCTTTAATCAAGATTGTTGCATGCTTCATTGCTGGAGTCTGAACATTCTTTCTATAAAGATAAACAAGGAGAGAGTATTAAATTTTTTATGTGTAAAATTAAACTCAGCTGCAAATACACAGAGAATTTGATTCTCTACTTCATGATGCCATTTAGGAAATACTGACAACGACAACTTCAATTGGAGAGATAACCATTAGATCTCTCAAGGTACATTCAATTTATCTCTGATATGCATGTATTCATTTAATAGTTCAAATCTATTGTCAAAGCATAAATAAAATTTCTATCATAATATTACTAATTTCCGTTCTATATATGTAGTGTGTACAGCAAAACGACGCTTTTAGTTGTGCATGGTTCGTCTTGTACAATACGAAGCTATTTTTTGAGTGGTATAATTTACAAGTGGATGTAGATATTGAAAAGGTAATATTCTGTTCATTTGTAGTTCCTTTCATTCTGATTCATATTTCTTTACTATCATTGTTTGTGATTTGCTGATTCTTGTGTTTTGTGATGACAGTTATATTTTTTCGTTTTGAATGTCCACTGGCTTCCAAGTCTTGATCGACTGGCACCCATTTACCTTTTTTTTTTCCATATTTGATAATGGAAGCATAAGCTCAACATATGTTTTTCAATTTGATAACGGAAGCACATGGAAGACATTTTAATTCTGCATTCTATTTTTCCATCTAATCTTTTGTCCCAGCCTTCATCCATAAGTTTAGATAATAAACTATCTGACAAATTTTTGCATACAAACATCGTTGGGGTTTTGTGTACATTGACACTTGAAAAAAAATCCACAAATATATTCAAGGAAATAAACCAACTCAATCTGACTATTTTTTACCTTGTGCTCAATTTTAATGAAACCATGATTTGACAATGCATATACATTAATGATACATCGATTTTCTCATCTCAACCATCTGTCATATTCATTCTCAATATTTTTGGGTCTCTTTGGGCAATGATGAGCTAGAAGGCAGGCCTCATCAACCAATAGCATTTCCACATGTTGCCCCGATGAAACAACAATATATTTTAAAAGTTTTTATTTTATTTATATTTGGAAAATTCTACGTTACGTAGAACCCCGATTTCAAGGTTTCAATTGTCCACATAGCAACGAAAATAAGTCAAAGGCCCTCTTCGGGCTCTAAGTTTCTCTAATGATCATGTCTTATCAAGTTGGGGAAGTATTGATAGATTGATGTCTTCAAACCATTTATTATTAAAAACATAGATGGAATCACTTCTTGTAAATTATGACTTGATGGACATTGTGCTTGGAATTTAGGTGAGACCTCAACTTCTACAAGAGACACTCAAGTATGACAAGAAAGCTAGACCTGCTCCACCTGTCATCAAAATGAATGTGCCCAATGAGCTTCTTGAAGTAAGGGCATGCTTAATGACAAAGGATGCATTGTATTCTCTTCAAAAGTTATATGAACCCATCAATACATCAAGCATATGGAATTTGGTAAATCGAATCAACCAAAGTTGCAAATTTGATAGTGAAATTTCTCCTGAATATGTTTTGAGAGTTGAGTCTATCAATGGTGGTCTTGAATGTATAGGTGGTTTTGTCATATTCTTGTTAATGTTATTCATATCCCTATGTTGATCAACAAATATTCGATGTTCAACCTCACCACTAGGCTTCTTCATGGTTAACATTTTGCACATTTTGACATTCATCTCCATGATCTTCATGATGGTATTGGTTTTCAGATTGGCAAGAATGATGTTGAAATTCATTATGTTTTGGTATGAATCATTATCATATGTGATGTTGATATTACTCGCCATAATAAAATTGATCAAGTACTCAAGGGATTGGCATATTAAAATGCACAAGAATATGGTTGTTTTCATTGGCATATTCAATCCTTTGATACGGTCCATATCACTTGTGCATTAATAAGTGCAACAACTTTTCTATTCATTCTAGTTCAAATCCCATACGTAAGAGGATAATCATCAAAAAAATAAGTATTAAGAGGTCCATATATATTGTGAAATTTAGTTTGGTCTAAGATGGTACTCCTTTATGCTAGATATAAGACAAGCTTATTCCATGTAGTTTCCTTCATAATGTATGCTCCAATATCAACAAGAACAAAGTTGAAAAAATCATGCAACATCAAGCTTTGGAATAAAATTGATCAAGTACTCAAGGGATTGGCATATTAAAATGCACAAGAATATGGTTGTTTTCATTGGCATATTCAATGCTTTGATACGGTCCATATCACTTGTGCATTAATAAGTGCAACAACTTTTCTATTCATTCTAGTTCAAATCCCATACGTAAGAAGATAATTTTAAAAAAAAATAAGTATTGAGAGGTCCATATATATTGTGAAATTTAGTTTGGTCTAAGATGGTACTCCTTTATGCTAGATATAAGTCAAGCTTATTCCATGTAGTTTCCTTCATAACGTATGCTCCAATATCAACAAGAACAAAGTTGAAAAAACCATGCAACATCAAGCTTTGGAACTACCCTACTCCAAATTTTTATCAATTATCTTTCTCAATAGAGATTCAAATAATGGTGCCATATTTAGTTGCAACTATTAGCAGTGAACAACCCTTATGTCTAATTTCCTGAACTCAATTCTCCATTTGTGTATGACCATAATCAAAATAAGTCAATTATTGTATATTTGAAAATCAGTGACTCCCATACATCAAATATTTTTTTTTTGGGGTCCTTCATAATTAATTAATTGGTCTAATTCAATGCAAAAGTGTTGTCTTACATCTTTGGTCTTCTATAACTCGACACTTTAAAAAAAATGATAGTGTCAGCTGAATTTCCAAATCATCACATGTAATTTTGATTATTGCTTTATGTCTAGCCTACCGTGGAGATCTATTTCAATGACTTCCATTAGATAATGGACAAATATGGTTATTTGGTGGAGGAATTTAATACAACATGAGCTTAATAATTGCATTACTAAATATAGCCATGGAGCTAAATTGAAATAGAATAAGTAAATATGATAATTAATAAGATGACCTGAACACCTGCAATATATTTATATATACCGGGACTATATTAATGGTTGTAAGGCCCATTTTAGCTAAAGTAGGCCTCAAACTCATAATAGAGCACAAAGGACCACCATAAATAGTTGAGGTCATGCTAAATTTGGAGCCTATCCTACATTTGTCATTGAATGATTTGAATTCAATGTATTCTTGAAGCTTCTCTTTGAGAGCTTTTGTGATGTGTTTTGTGGTTCATCACAAACGATATCACAATGTTGTTATGTCCATGTCCTACATGAAGGATTCGGAATAGTCTTTGACATGGATATTCGATACTCCAGTGCACAAGTTTATTAGTTATGCCGCGTCATTCCAAGCTAGGCCAGTAATGTAATTAATAACCTTGTGAGGGCCCAGGTGCTCTAATTATACCTATGGAGCTAGTGCATGGTGATTGACAGTTTTTTGTGCAAGAATAGGAGATCAAATGCTTTTGCATGGTCTTGGAGGATCCTATAGGGAATATTCTTCTACTTTTGGGGTGGGGGTCTATATCCTTGGTAGGAACTCGTGTTGATGTATGATGTGAAATGGTGGTCTGCGTGGTCTACGATTGATTGCGACTGCGACGGAGCCGTGACGGAAGCAGAACACGAGGGATGATTACGATGTAAACGATGTCTCTACCAACAGTAAGAAAACAACACAGTAATAACTGCGATTTCAGGAATATGGATTGACTAGGGAACGGAATCAAAAGCTTGTTGTTTGGGTTATCAAAGTAGGAGTCTGAGATTGCCGTAACAGTAGGATTGCGAACCATTAGGCATCTTGGACAGCCATGCGATCCTCTGTCTCTGATAACTGTTTTTGTGTGCAAGAGAGTGAGAGAGACAATTGCATTCAATCAAAAACGTAATAATTGAACAATAGCAAATCTGTGTAAATGAGAGAATCAGAACACAATACAGTAGCGTTGATAAGCACGTATTCCTACTTACAGATTCTGAAAGAATGGCTACAGTTCTCTCTCTCTCTCTCTCTCTCTCTCTCTCTCTCTCTCTCTCTCTCTCTCTCTCTCTCTCTCTCTCTCTCTCTCTCTCTCTCTCTCTCTCTCTCTCTCTCTCTCTCTCTCTCTCTCTCTCTCTCTCTCTCTCTCTCTCTCTCTCTCTCTCTCTCTCTCTCTCTCTCTCTCTCTCTCTCTCTCTCTCTCTCTCTCTCTCTATAGAATCACTAACTCTAAGGAGCTAGCTACTTAAGACCTTTTGGTTGTTTGATCGCTCTATGCATCTACAGATTGTTCAACTCAATACTCTCTATCACCCTCCTTCTCTTCGCTCAGATACATATTTATAGTTGTCAGAGTCTTTTGATTTATTGTAATTACAGTTTACAAGATGATTAACAACCATTTAAACAGGATCCGTAGATCCGTTATTGGATCATCGTAAAGGAGGAGAAGTACAGAGTAACGTATCCTTCGTATGCGTCGTAGTGCAAGGATGTAGGCCGTGATGGTCATAGTTTGTCTGCAATCATTTGAACACCCACTGGTCGTTCATTCAGCAGGTGATCATTTGCTTCCTTCGTTGATAACCGTAAGTGATAACTTACGGAGCTAAACAATGAGATGGGTCAACAATTGTTAGTTGACTTCACAGGAACTCGCAAATCGTTGTCGTTGGTCGACTTCGTTGATAATCGTAAGTAGGTTGCTCACATTTTTAGACGGTTGAGGAGAGTTGACTCTGGTCATGGCTTCCATCATAGGAGATCGTAAGAAGGTCACTTGTGGTGGTTGTGAAAATTGTCAACATTTCCTAGCTAGTTTGAGGCCTAAATTGGCTAAAATTGTAAATAGTTTTGGTTCTGGAGTTTCACACGTGTAAACCAGGCCACAATGTTTTTATTTACTGTATTTTTTCAGTATGATGAAGTGTCAAACTTCATACCCTTCAAAATGAGACCATTTTGATGTATTTTGGTCATATAAGCCATTTTTTCCTATATAGGGAATATCTAGGGTCAAGTACCTTCTAGAGAGAGGAGAGAGAGTCATCTTCCTCATCCATAAATAGTAGGGAAGTCATGGAGAACAGGTTGGAGAAACCTTTTGTATGCTTCATTGAGATCAATAGATCATTGTCATTGTTTCTTCCTCCATTGAGAGCATTGTTGTGTGTATTGTCTTCAAGCTATTGTGTATGATCTTAGGTGCTTTCCAAAAGTGGTAGGCTGATGTATTATGGACTGTATAATGCTATTTTGGGCCGCACTTGATGTTTATGGAAGTTTCCATTTGTGATAAATGCTTTTTGATCAAGTAATAGGCCTCAAACTTGAGATCTACTGAGATCGTGACATTTGGCACATGATGTTAGGATTGAAATGCATATATTTGGCCCAATCACATCTAGAGGCATAGATCACAAGGCCAATCACTTTAATAGGTGAATTGCCTGTGAACCGATCATCTTTAGAGGTGCACATCATGAGGCCCAATCAAATTGTGAGGTGGAAATCATGAGGTCCAACCATGATGAAATGCAAATCTAAGGGTCCAATCATGATGTAGAAAGGCAATAATTGGGGTCCAATCAATCTAGATCATTTACTTATGCTAGATCCCATGCTACTACTATATCATAGAGCCCTCAAGTAGAGAGAGAATATGAGGAAAAATCTTAGAAGGTCAATTGTGGGTGTTGGGCAGGTCTTCACACTTGTAAAACCTTCACTTAGTATCAGAGCCACCCTTAGGTATGATCTTCATGCATCAATGATCAAGATTAGAGAGTGAAATTCATGATTTTGAGTGTGGTTGAGGATCTCGACTATCTTATAAGGATTTTGGCATCAAGAGGGGCCAAAATCATGATGATTTGGATTTGAAAGTACAGTTGTGCTCATAGCATGTGTGGGATGCCCCCACTTTAAGGATTTATTGTGTTCTATGTGGTGATCCAAATTGTGGAAGTAAATACTTGTTAAAGAGCTATTTGAGTGTAAATTTAGGTGCAAGAGATCTCAAGTGAGTTGGTTCACTATAGATCAAGTTATTGGCATTTGTTTGGAGGTAGGTTGGGCACCCAACCTGGTGAATTTTTCCAAAGAGCACCAAATCTTGGTGGTTGCATAAAAAAACTCAAGTTTACATTGTCAATCTAGGTTTTGAGAATTCTATATGAGATTTTGAGATCCTAGTCATATTGTTTCACTCCTACTCAAAGATCTTGAGTGTTTTTTGGCTTGAAATAGAGACATAGAGGTGTGTGAAACTTTTGTTTGGTGTGTGATCCAAATTATCTTGTAGTTCCATCTTTTGTGAAAGGCAAGATCAAGTAACTCAAGTTGATTGGCATTGGTGGAGAGATTGGTTTCTCCTTTGTGATCATGATTTTACTAAGTGGATCTAGCTCTTTGAAGCACACATCTTAGTGAGAAAAAAGAATCACACTTTTTGAGATCTCAAATCCACCTAAGGAAGGAGGATGGATTGAATGTTTCACGCTTGATGTGAAAATTGCTTGAAATAACAAGGTTTTGAGAGCTAGTTTGGACATAGTTTGCAATCAGGTGGATTTTGAGAACAAAGGGGTTCAAAATCATGAATCTGGGTACTGTATGGAATTAGGTGCTCAGGCATGTGTGAGAAAACCAAAATTTGGATGGTTGGTGTTTCTCCAAGGTAGATCCAAATCTAGTGTATGATTGCTTGCTGGAAAGCTAGTGAAGTCTAGTTTGTGATGTAATTGTTTTCAAGCCAAAAGAACTTGTCTTGGGCATTCAAATGAAGATGGTTAGGGCACCCAACCCGGTGATACATGCCAAGGATTTCTCATATCTAGCTTAGATCATCAAAAATTCATGATTTTTCTAGATGAGATTTGGGTGTCATAGCCACATAGTTTCACACAAATCTGTTGTGTTTGAGTTTTTTGTGGAGTCCTTGAGTGTTTTAAAGTTTTTTTAAAGCTCGTGGAGGGAGTTGGTCCAATTTTTGGAGTTATTCATTTTTGGTGTGAGGCAAGATCTAGATACATGGAGAGATTGGCATTGGTTGTGAGATTGATTTCACATTGTGTTGGCAAGATCTCATAAGGAATTGAATTTACTTTCAAGTATCATTCTTATAGAGAGAGAAGCAACAAATTTTAGTGGAAAATAGTCAAGTCTTACTTGTTTGTCCAAGAATCTCAAGTGAGAGGTCTAGTCAAGATTGGTGGAAAACTAGGACATTGTTTGTGACAAATATTTTCAAATCCATTCCAACTCTCAAGAGGTAGAGTCATTGGTCTTGGTTGAGTCCAATATGGGTCATTGGGTCTGTTTTTTGTGTTTTTTTATACCATGTGAAAAATGCAGCAAAATAAATCCATTTGATCCTAGAAATGATGGAGAAAGCACCTACTTAAGATCCAAACAAGATCTAGAAGTTGTATTACTAAGCAATGCATTGATTCCTAGCTTATCTTGGCTTGAACTCCATGAATTAGCTCCAAAACTCTTCACAAGTATGAATGTACGGCCTGCTGCTGCCTATGTATTGTACCTGCAACTTCAAACTCATTCAATGATCATAAAAAATCATATGCCAATAGCACTCATCAATCAAATCATAGACTCAAACTAGTCAAGAAGGGAAATCTCGATTTTGCTCATAATTGGATGGAAATCCCATCACATATTTATACATGTAGAGCTCGGATTTGAGCATATTAGGGCTTCTATGTATTCATCACAACCTAATCCTAACATCGAACCTAAATATCCACAATACCTCGAGATCCAAAAACAATGAAAAAATTGCTATTTTAAGCTCCTATTTTACCCTACTATGCACTCTTTGGCCACATTCCAAAGGTACCATTCCAAATCTAGGTTAATGATTTGACTTAGAATAAGGTATCCTATGCTTTTGGCACATGTGACATCCTACATCATGGCCTCAAAGTCATTCACAAGTGAAATTTATGCAAACTAGCTTGTGCAAATTTAACTCTCCTCCTCAGAACTAGTTTAAAGATAACATAGACTTGTTTATCAACCCTAGGGCTGATCTTAACTTCATAAATGTAGCTCTTTGAAGTGGTTTAGTGTGAACTCCACAATAAAACCATTGTCCAAGCAATTGTCCTGCACTAAGCAAGTTCTTAGTGATACTAGGAATGTAAAGTACTCCATCAATCTTGATCTTCCTTGAAGATCCCAAGCATAAAGGTATGGATCCTATGCCTTCTACCTAACAAGCATAATCATTTGCTATAAAAATTGACTTGATAGGTCCATCATAGATAGATAAGGTTGAAAACTACTCCCTTTCACTTGTCATGTGGGAGCTAGCCCCACTATCTATCCACCAAGGGTCTTCACCTCTTATGCTTGTAGATGAGAAACTTGACATCATGAGTGAATCTTCATGAGGGCTCTCCTCTTCCTCTTGGCATAGGTTTGCTTGACTTTTAGCTTGCTTCCTCTTGAAGCACTTCGAGGCATAGTGCCCCATCTTGCTACAAAAGTAGGATTGATCTTTGACTTATCCTTCTTTGGCTTGCTCGAGCTTGGACTTGAAGATCCTTCTTGACCTTCACCTTTGACTTGGCTCTTCTTGAATGCAGCACCTTTGCCTTTGGATTTTCTCTTGCTCTTGGTGAAAAGAGCCTTGTCATCTCCATCATTGGAATCAAATGCACATAAATGCCTCTTCAAATCATTCCTACAAGATTCGGTTGAATCATAATGCAATAATCAATCCAAACTATTTCACAAATCAAGCAAAAATTGAACACAATTTTGACTAGAATTGGATTCACTTAATGAGCATTTGTCAAAATTGAACAATCTTGCCCCCCTGTCCCAATTATCTACAGTTTTTAGAGACACATGTACGTTTTGTAATTATTGTAATTACTAAAATGGCCAAGTCATCGGCCTGTGGTGACCTCTCTAAGTAATTTGTAAATAAGTTGTAATTAGTTGGCATTGACCTTAGAGAGTCATGCTTAGCTTTGGCATGGGGGGGTCATTTGTTAGGAGTGACTGGACTGGCCTCCTAAAAAGTAGGAGAGTTGACTAGTCAACAAGACACGTGTCATATGCTCATTGGGACACTTGGTCTAGTGAATGAGTGGCGCATGTTAGGCGCTTGACCTATCAAACATGACACATGTCACATGCTCAATGAGAGACTTGGTCCAGTGTATGGGTGACACATGTCAGCCTACTCACTTGCCTATGTGTCAAGGTATTGCCAAGTGGCAAGTGTCAACTGTGCATGGAATTGGCCATGTGTCGACGTAGGAAGGGTCAAGATTGAGCCTAGAGAGAGGCATTCCTCATCATAATCTATGCAAAAAAAGCTTGGGAGGAGACAAGCCAGCCATCTCCACCATGTTTCATGCTTTCTGATGTTCTATACATGCAAGGAAATCAACGAGGATCGTAGTTTTAGATTGAGTGAAGTTTTAGATTAGGAGAGAATGTATGTTGTGATAACAAAACGCGATTCCCGCATTTTGATTCGTCCATTCAAAAATAGGGTTTTGACTCATCTTGACCATAAGCATTGTTGATTATGGTTTTCAATTATATTGACCATTGACTTATCTTGACCATAAGTGAAGCATTGCTAATTATGGTTTTGGCTAGGTGTCAATTGCATGATTTCATGCTCTTGGAAAGTTCTATTACCAATCCTGGGAGAGGTGCTTGAAATCAAAAGAGGTTTACAAGGGAGAGAATTTGTTCATGAAACAGGTTCATGTTGGGAATTTTAGGGCGACGATGCATGGGAATTTTAGGGCGAAGATGCAAAAACTTCAGAGAATGTCAGTTGAGAGAGAGAGAGAGAGAGAGAGAGAGAGAGAGAGAGAGAGAGAGAGAGAGAGAGAGAGAGAGAGAGAGAGAGAGAGAGAGAGAGAGAGAGAGATTTGGCTTGATAGTCCAAGAGGATAAGTCCCTACGTGTGTGGCTTCCTCTTGTTGGTCTAATTGAGTTAATAAGCTAAACATTTGGCTACCCCTGGCCACCAAGTTATTCTCTATGCTACTTCTTGCAACTTAGCATTAGAACATGCTAGATGTATAGCCTTGGTTTCTATTATGTTAAAGCCATTGATTTGGACTTACATACTCAAAATTTTCATCCAGATTCTTTATTCTTATTGTAATTATAGAGGAATATTTGCAATATTATTACACGGCTAGATTGTAGTTCATTCCAACCCCGCTCATTTCAACCCCGCTGTGACTTGCGTAGATCAATTTTGCACCTCACATTTGGAATATCAAATATGAAGATGCACAAGCTGGTGGGCCTTGTAGTCTCTCGTAGACTTGAATTCCTTCCCCTTTGCATTGACAAACCATAACAAATGTCCATTTTATTATGCAAATATCTTCCGAGAATATAAAACCTTTATAGTCATATACAAAATCTGTAAATTTAGCAATTTTAGTGCCCCACTAATATTGTAGCAAGACAATGTGATACTTTAACCCAAATAAAGAGACTTCCATCTCATTTATGTGGGGGGAAGGCCCCGTCTGATGGCCTTCCTTGATGGGAGGGCCCTCGCCTGAGGGCGGGAGCCCGAGGGCAGGCCCTCGACCAGCAAAAAGGAAGGCCGGAGGGCTTCGAGCCTTCCCCTGCGTAATGCCATTGTACGAAGGTGGACATCGGGTTTTTTTCCTTTTCTTTTCTTTTCGGGCCGTACGATACGGACGTACGGATGCACACATGGACTAGTTTTTTTTTTCCCACATTTATAATGCAAATTTTTTTACATTTGTGGTGGAATGTGCATGTGGACAGCCAAAAATGGGCTGCCACATAGCACATGCACATTCCACCATAGTAAAAGGAGAGAGAACGCACATTCTGTAGAGAGAGAACACACATTCTAGAGAGAGAATGATTGATTCCAAGGAAAGAAAAAAGTGGATGGACATTCTGCTCCTAGAGGTGGTCCCAAAATACAAAGGAAACCTGAGCACATGGCATTACGGTGTGGCATAGAGAGTGTTGGAACTTTGAAGTTCAACATCCTTGGAATAACAAAAATTCAACCAGAACTAATGTTGTAGTCAAGGGCCTCATTCTCATCCAAGGGCAAAGGTCAATTGGAAGCTAGAAGCAATATCTTTCTAGCATCACCACGACTTGTCGACCCTTGAATGAGTTTGGGGCCCTAATGAGAACATTAGTTGCAATGGAATGTACGCTATTCCAAATATTCAGTCTAGAAACCTTGCTAAACAACCCCCCTTTTAGCCTTTTAAGAAAAGTTTGCAAATACAAAAAGAAACCAAGTAATATAGGAAGCAAAATCAAGGAAAAAGAAAAAAATGCAAAGTGAGCTCCTAATTCAACCCTTGGTGCTTGTTTGCTAATTTCTCTTGTTTCTTATTTGCCTGGGTGCTTTTCTTTTATTTTCATTTTAGAACGACTCATTTCCTATTGATGCATTTGATCATCCAAATGTTGGCTCACTTGGTTAGCTTGGCATCCAAAACTTCTTTGGTCCCAAGTTCAAGCCCCCCTTGAAAACCAAGATGCATATTGATGCATTTGACCCAACGGGATTGGCTTAGTTGGTTAGCTTGACATCTAAAATATCTTTGGTGCTAGGTTCAAACCTCCCCTTGGAAACCAAGAAGCATATTGACATAAATAAGTTCCAATGGAAAATGGAATTGGCCCATTTGGGTTCCTTGCACATAATTGGCTCATCAAAACGAAATTGCCAAGTGCACGCCAAGGAACGGCAGGTCTAGATCCAAAGAATGGGCCCGAGTTGCAACATGACAAGCAACGGTGGTGTGCCCACAAAAAATGGGCTCCGTGGCACGGAGAGAGTTCACCACCTCATGTGCCACATGTAAGCTATCAATCCAAGCCCAGCCCATTCTCAGATATCCAACCAACCAACCACTCCACTCGACTCCAAGCCCATTCTCAGAGATTCACCAATGGCAACCAGCCAACCACTCCGCTCCAGTGCACTGACACCAACCAAATTGCCGGCCATGCCAGTGTAAAAGGGACCCGAGAGAGAGGAGTCTTTCTCTCATCTTAGTTAAGCCCACTATTGACTAAAGGAAAGATAACAGATACACGTTTTGGGGCACCCTACATTTTTATAGCATACCACTCCACTCCACTAGCTTTTATAGTCGTTTCCAGTTCTACTTCAACAAGCAAACATCAAAAATAGAAAACAAAAGGAAACAAAGAGGAAGAAGAAAAAACAGAGAGAGAGAGAGAGAGAGAGAGGACAAATAGAAAACAAAAGGAAACAAAGAGGAAGAAGAGAGAGAGAGAGAGAGAGAGAGAGAGAGAGAGAGAAAAAACAAAAGGAAACAAAGAGGAAGAAGAGAGAGAGAGAGAGAGAGAGAGAGAGAGAGAGAGAGAGAGAGAGGACAAATAGAAAACAAAAGGAAACAAAGAGGAAGAAGAGAGAGAGAGAGAGAGAGAGAGAGAGAGAGAGAGGGGACAAGACGGACAGCGGGAGAGAGAGCGAGCGAGAGGGAGGGATGGAAGCGGGGAGGGGTTTGTTCTGGAGTGATGAGACTTGTGTGTCTATGTCATGGTGAATGAGCGAGCGACAATGAGTGTTTCAACGCCCACGCCCTCTTTTCATGAGCCCAGTGTGTCAATGCGAGAAGTGTGTTACAGGTACTCTCACTCCCCCGCAACCTTTTTCTGTTTCCCCTGCTGTTGCTTTGATGCTTTCCTTTTGGGGAGGGTGGATTTTCTGTGCGCTTGTGATATTGCCTTGTTGTATGCAGCTTTCATAAATTTGAAGTTCGGTTGTTTGATATGAATGAGCTTCCTTTTCTTCGAATGATTGTCAATGCTGCCAGGATGTGAGAAAGATGAGTTATATTCTAATCCATCATTATGGTGCTTCAATCTGTGTTAATTTTCAAATTTTTGTTTTCTAGGGAGACTTAAAGGTTTTTCCAGTAGTTTCTTCAGGGGTTCTTTGATTGTAATTGTTTATGCAACTTAAACTGCTATATCTTGTCTTTGCAGAGATAGCTATTCCAATTTCTGTGAATTCTCAATAAAAAATGGTTCGAAATATCTCTTTTATGCTAGTCATTTACGATTTCTGTTGTGCCCTAATGATCATGTTATGCTAGTTGTCGTGCAAGCCTGCTTCCGTTTTCAAGTAACTGTGTAGTTACCTTAAGTGAATACAGAATTGACGTTCGTGTGACGTGTAGGCCTCTGCTGTGGCAAATCTATCATGTAACTCTTGGCATAGTTTCCCTTACTGTTCACGTATGTGTCAATTTTCTGGGGGGGGAAATGCAGCTGAGTTTAACTATTTGCTGCGGCTGCAGTTGGTAGCTTTAAGTTTTTGTTGTTTTCCACCTTTTTAGAACCTCGGTATGTTCTTTCTAGTAGTCATTCTCGGATGTGTTGCCTTATGGGCTTGGTTTACTTATTTGAAAAGTCTTTTCCATTAACCTTACTTGGGAAAAGATTGCGGCACAATGTTTTCTTACAATATTGAAATGTTATTGCGCACTTCTCAGCTGTGGTCAATGTGGGTACTCCTTGAATCTGAACTCTTCAAACCGATATGTCTCCAACATTGGCAAAAGATATTTTAAAAAGAGCAGAAAAGGAGTTCTTTCTTTCTCCTCAATAGATGAAAGCAGGTTCAGGCTTCTTGACGAGTTCAAATGTGGCCCATATTTTGAAACTCCCGCCTCCTGGGGCCTTTATAAGTTAAGGACCAAGCTTCTATGTGGTAAGTGTGGGGCTTTTGTTGGCTATGTCAAAGAGAATGCTGCAGTCTCTGAGGAGCCAAGTATTTCAGGCTTTAATTCAGGTGTTTCAGCTACTGCTAGCAAAAAGTTTCAGGTGCAAATTAGGGCTCTGCAGCCAGATGAGGCTGTGAATTCTCTCGATAATACAGAGCAACTTGCAGTGGAGGCACAGGTGAAAAAGTTCCAGCATGATTCCCCTTTTTTCAGAGACAAAATGCTCAATGAGTCCACCTCTGTAAAGAAGAAAGTAGATGGAGATTCCTCCACCTCCAGGTGAGGTCGGAAAATTTTGTTGCGAGTGAATGCTGGGTTACCAGGTTCTTGCTTTACCTTCACCATTGTGGTGAATTTGAGAAAGAGATTTCTGTATGTCTTACTAAGAAAGAAACATCTGACAGTATTCTCTGAAGATATATGGTTAGATTGCGCACCAATCATTCGCTTTTGCTGTCCGGCAGATAGCAGTTTGAGATTTCAGTTTTCAGACAGTTCACTTCTGCTGAAGTTTGATGGTTTCGCGACTTTTGGTTGGTCTTCTAGCAATTCAAGGAATGTTTATCACTTCAGACAATAGATATACTTATGTGCAATTGGCTTGATTTTTTTGAAGAATGTTATTGAAGCACTGTATGATGAGGAGCTGTTTAATTGGAAGCAGGAGCCAATTTATTTGGTCACATAGGCATTAAGTTTCAGTGTAGATATCATGTACTTCTGTTGGTGGTTTTGTGTCAGCAGTGATTCGATATGTAGATGACATATTCTCCATGATTTAAGCATTCCTGTCTGTAACAAGGATCTGTACAGAATAGGTCATTGAGAAGTTCCCTTTGCTGTGGAGAGATGGCAGGTGGCTTTCTTTTAAGAGGCCTGTAACATTTGAAGGTTATTTTGTGGATTTGCTGCTCGTGGTTGGACTGTCTATAATGGCCATCTTCTAGCAAGATGACTACCTGTTAATAAGCTACATGTGCTTTACTTAGTCTATTCCTGTATACTGCTGCTGCTTGAAAGTTTGCTCTTGCAGATCAGAAGACATCTTGGCTTCAGAGATCATCTTTGGTCCATATCCATCTGAATGATTTTCTCATTTTGATTTCTGTGTTTCTCATATCAGGCAGTTGCAGGTGAGTTTTTTTCTATATAGTTATATTTGCTAGCAGCTTAGTATACTCACAATTATTGGTATTTCCTAATTGCATCAAGTGAATTAGGAGGCTTGTACCATTCTGCAAATAGGATTTTCCAAAAGTGTTCATCAGTAATTTTTTATGAGGTGATTTCATTTTTGTAGATCACCAAGATTTAGGGTATTGTCCAACAAAGAGAAACAATGAACTCGACTTCTATGGCTGAAATCTTTTTATGGGCCACACATTTGGACATGTTATGGGTTGCAATATTTTATCAGTTGTTTTCATGGACTTTTTGTGAGCTGTGACTTGCTTCTAAAAGTGAACCTCATCATTTGCAATTCATATCCCTTATCTCTATATTTTTACTGGCTTTTATGGAAAAAAATTCACGTGTAATCTGGGCAGATCTGCATATTCTTTGCAGTGTGTATTGTTTTGCAAAGAACAATAAAAGGTCACACATATCATTTATGGGTATACTAGGTTATTTGAAATAAATTTTCAGAATCTAAAAGAAATTGCAGCCGGAGCAGATTATGACCTAATGCCCTTCACATATTTGAGCCCTAAGTCTTCTAACCAAATGTAAGAAAAGGAAATTGTGGAAATATTGCCTTGCAAATCAATAAAAAGTTTCGCCCAGATATTTACAAACTCTAACTGAATCTCTGTTTTTTTTAACAATATTAATCATCACTAATGTCATTGTCCACAAATATTTGCACATTACTTCAACACGTCTTAGTCTCTTCGATGTGAAATCCTGTGGGCTCCCAAATGCACCTGTTCCATGAACAAACTGGGATTCGAACTTGGCTAACGTATGGCATGATCTGATTCTTTTCTTGAAAACCCAGCACAAATATTAGACATTCTTAAACATGTTCAGAATAATCTCAAATTATCTAACTCAAGATGATCATAAATTATAATGTAATGACATTCACTGGAATAATTGATCTGGATGTCATTGAGGTTAACTTTACAGAAGTACATCATATATTCATGTGAATTAGTCCCTCCCATGTGTGCCTAGTATTGCACTTCTGTTCATGTATGTCTGTTTGATTTAAAATGCATACTCCTTAAGTGAGTTTGCTGGCTGCAAGACCATGCATTAGAGCTTTCAAAGAAAATTTGTAATATCATTCAAATGGCTCTGAAAACTGCTTATATTAGTGAGCCTTGCTGAGAAGTGCAATGCAGAGTATGATAACATTTGTATGGGTGGTTTGCTTTCCCATGAGCCATTCCATTATACTTGTAACATTGATTGCCAAAGTTAGTAATTCCCCATATCAATCACACTTATGTACCCACTTGAATCAACCTTAGAGATGACCAAGGTTTTTGCAAAGGTTATTGTACTAATTTGTAGCTTTTACGAGCTTGGCATCTTATGTTGTTTGTCAGTGTGTATCATTAAAAAAAAAGTACCTATAATGAACAGACCACAATGCATTAAAACAAAGGAAAGTTTGAAACGTTGGTCAAAAGAGCTCTAAAGAATGTTTTCATGATGTACTTCACCTTGTTGAAGAAGTTCAAGCAATGATGCAACAAATATTAGCGATATTTCAAGCTATGCAAAGGCATACTTTCTCAACTTTAAAATAGTTCAATTTAGAGGCATCAAGTGTTCTTTCTATGAAGATATGGGATGATAGACTTTATCCCATATTTGGACTAGGCAACTGCCTATGTAAGTCTCTATCACACTAGTGAAAACATAAAATTCTGTCTCATACCATGGTGGCTTCAGGATCGGGTTGTGGCTACAGCTTCTTCTAGATCCTAAAAAGCTAGTTCACAGTCATCAATTCATTTGCATGGGTTTTTCTTTAGGAGACCGCTCTAGATGCATATGTTTTCACGTATATTTTATATTATCCAAAGGACCTAGGAATGATCGTATCACTTTATTGCAGTGGGTGCCATCAAAACTAATTCTTAACTTTTTCTAGAAAAGTGGCTATCCATACTTGCTAATGACATGTCCTAACAACACTCCATACGACACATTGAACACACATTTGGTTGCATTTAGGTTGATGTATGTGGAGCTACCTTTCAAAACACATCTTCCTAGTATTGAGAGGTTTATTCGCATATCAAATGTTCCGCACAAATCCTCCATAAATATCTTTAGGTTGTCATCTAAAAAGAATTGAAACTCTCACTCATAGATCTCTAGTAGGTGCAAGCAAATTGCATAGAGTAAAAGACATTACATAATATGCAAATTCCCCAAACGTTCTTGTAAAAGTGGTTATCAAAGACTGTACCAATCCAAAAAGGGATACCCCTTGGTCTAGTAATGCACCCCATAACACTTAAGCATGACTCAAAGAAAGTATGGCAAAAGCAACATTTGGGCTATCCTATCATCTAAAGGGGGGAATGTTCATTGAGTTAGAGAGACTAAAAATTTTTGGGTTGATACACCCTATAAAAAATTATGAGTGGTTACACCCATAAAGCCTAAGCGTAAGAAAAACTTTACTCAGGTACAAGTCTATGTAGACTATAAAAGGATTGAAAAAGATTATTACCCCCTCCCGTTCATAGGTGCCATGTGCTAGAAGAATTATATGGACAAGAGCTATACTCCTTTATGGACTATTTTGCTAGTTACAAACAAAGAGATGTTAGAAAAGATGATGTTAATCAAACAAATAACTTCTGAAGTTCTCCATCAACATGTATTTGATTAATTTTCAATTTCTAAATTTGCCTTTCAATGTTGTTTGTCAACATGTATGCTTGCGCCATGCAAGTAGATGTAATGAATAAGCACAATGGAGCAAGTAGATGTAATGAATAAAAACAATCTTGAACTAGCCTAGAGCTGTCTTTAGAACATATTGATTACTTCAAGCATAATATATTAGTTTTTATTTTGTCCAAAGTCATGAAATGAGGTTGGCAATGGTCTCTATGGGGAGTCATTTTGCATAATACTAGTCAGCACACCCCCTCAGGTCTCTCTTATTACAGGATGAAAAGTCAACAGCCAACTTGTCTAAACAACAATACAAGTGAAGGACTTTGCTGAAAACATTATCTACACGTGATCATGTAATGAATTTGGGCCTCAGGGCCACACACACACACGTACCCACGCGAGCCGCGTACTGGGATCCCAATCCCAGTCGCCTAGCCACCCGCCATCCATCTAACCCCCAAAAGGGCTGGTACCAGGGGATCGAGGATATACAGAAGCCCCAACTTATATATGGGAGAGTTAAGGCAAGCAGTTACTTATGGGATATTGAGAATTCTCAAGGCCTTGACTAGGCGCTCAAGCCCACGGCACTTTCTTGTGCGTGGCTTGCAACATACATTCCTCAACAGATCAGGCAGAAACAGTGACTTTGACCAGGCAAAAACAATCTCTACAACACTTGCAAGATCGAGCATAAAAAATTAATTGCTCTTTTGGAATTACATGACTCTACTTCGATATGAATTCGCAACTGTAAACTTCAGTAGCTGATGTCCACAAATCAAGTTGCCAAAGCCTAGCTTTGAATCGAAGGTTTGGCAAAACTCAAGTACCATGATATGAGCCAAATTATAAAGAATTTGCTGCCGTACCATTGCACCACTTCTAGGGGACATGTACAACAAGCAGATGTACTAGCTAATTAAGTGTTGCACCTCGGATATCTGAAGCTGACAATCTTTTTCTCAACAGCTGAAAGACTTCACTAAATACGATCAAGTTGTGTCACCATTGAAATCAATAGTTCCTGCATTCAACCAATTAAATTTGATTGATTCCAGACTGGTATTGGAAACTCCTTGTGCTAGAGGCAAACTAACACCTGTTTAGATTTCCTTTAGTCAGCACATCATTCTTCAAAACTACTCATAAAGCCACCAAGAAATCCAGCACCATTGCAGTCTCCACATAGCATCTGCCTCTTCCCCCTGACCACAATAATCAGGTGAGTTGCGACCTCCAGAAATTGCAAAATTTTATGAGAGGGAGGCAAATTATGCTATCACATATTTGTTTTTTATTATTTCAGCAATTTGTTCAACCTTGACACCAAACCTGTTTAGTACACAATATCAAAGCAGAACAGTCCATGGAATCACTGAGAAGAAAATCACTCGGTTACATTAGTATCCTAGTTAATATGTCAGTAGCATACAACCCTTCGCGCATACAGAATTTGAAAGCATGTTTATTTATTAATCAACATGCAACTGCCCCAAAAACGTTAAGTGCAAAGCTTGAGCTTGAGCTTGGGCAATTACACCAGTACTTGCACTTGACTCCAGCATAATATTTTATTCCATCCTAGGTGTATTCTACAGAATTATATTATATACAGCCTAAATGATACAATCAATGTTAAATGAACTGTAATCCCAGTATTTACTTGGCTACTCAAGACAGTTTTATATAACTAAACGTAAAGAATGGGGAATTACCAACTGCTTTTGAACAAGACTGGTCAGAAAGACAGTTTCATACAGCTAAATGTAAAAGAATGGGAAATTACCAACTGATTTTGAACAAGACTGGTCAGAAATCTAGTAAGTGTGCAGTTTGAATCAGTTAATCATCTTCAATGTGACAATCATAGAACAGCCTAATCACTCTAGAACCTACTATAAACTTGTAAATCGTTTAGCATTTAAATATTTTTACCAAACGTTGAAAACCTTCAGTAGAAGTGCATCACTATGGATTTTAATAATTTGGGGCTAGATTCTGCCATAGTAACAAATTCTTGCTTGGAACTTGGTTTTTTTTGTCGATCCAAGGATCATATCCTCTAGGATAAGTATTGAAAAACCCAATGCTGAACCGCACATAAGCATATTCACTTTGGGGTCAGACTTTATTAAAGATGAAGAATCAAAATACCTTGAACATCTGGCGTACAAGGTAACTGTAGCCACAAGTGCATGCTTGAGCATTGCTTTTTGTGACTTATCTGCTTTTTGTGACTTATCTGCCAATGCCGAAAATCCCAGCCTAAAGCATATTTTCTTTTGGCTTTAACTTTCTGAAGAATGAAAATATACAAAAACTGTTTGCAGCAAGAGCTCAGCCAGCAACATCGGTGTGGCAAAAGAATTTCAGATGTTATCTTATCTGAGAACATATATCTAGGTGAATAATAAGCTAGCCAGTTTAGTGCTTCGCATGTTAATAGAACTTCCCTCACGAGTCAGAACACAATGTTCTAGGGCTGGGAAGCTTGGTATTCAAGGAGGAACTTTTACAAACCATAGCCAGCTTGAAGAGTACCAGATATGGGGGCTTATAACGAGTATATATAAGTATTTATGTATTTAGGTTTCAATCCAGCAAGATGGATTCAATATATATCAAGTTAAGCATAGGATAGCAACTGAACATAACAACAAAGTACTCAAAGCCCACCCATAAAGTTTCAGACCATCACCTTGCACGCATAGCAGAGACTATATGCTAGGACATCCCTATTCACGTCATCAGCACCCAAGTGAAAGAGCAGGTCAAATGTATAAGGATATGTCTGCTTTACCTGTCTTTTATAATACGAGACTGCTGAGTGGCATGACTTCTAAGGTGAAGGACATGAATGATGGCTAGCACTAATGAGAAAACTTAGTACCTGGTAACCAAAGAAAATCAATTACATCATCATAGAAACGTTAAAACATCACATAGTAGGCAAAACCAAATCAAACCTAGAAAGGTAGTCAAAGGGCCATACATGACTACCTAACTAGATGCAAAAATGCGAAATTTTTTGTGAGCAATTATAAAACTATAGGTATTTATGATGTAGATGTACGTCTATGAATGCATATTGTATTTGTGTACATGGAGAGAGAGAGAGAGAGAGAGAGAGAGAGAGAGAGAGAGAGAGAGAGAGAGAGAGAGAGAGAGAGAGAGAGAGAGAGAGACCTGCACAACCAGCATGTGGTACCAGCCTTAAATCGCTCTCCAAAATGGTCCTCTGAGTTTATGCCACTCCCCTTACATTGTGAACATAATATTACCCCTACAAGAACAATAAAAAGTGGCATCATTAATCTATTTGTATTTTCAAATTGGATGGCTTCTTCTTCAGTCTTATTTGAGCTAGTTACCCTGCTAATAGATGCAAAAATCTCCTCTGAACATTTTTACAGAACACAGCATAGGCTGTCTTACCATTTCCTTCACAGTTGGAACACAGAATGCTGGTACTCTTAGATGAACGATCTGGCTCATTCCCCTGCAAATAGCACACATTGTCAAATGACTTACAAAACTCTCTCTCTCTCTCTCTCTCTCTCTCTCTCTCTCTCTCTCTCTCTCTCTCTCTCTCTCTCGCTCTCTGTGTCAAGAAAAGCAAGGACAACAAGAACATTTTTCACTATCTCTTTAAGTTTAAGAACTATCCTACCACAGATGCAAAGTGGATGCATCAAGATTATTTTACTCAGTATCCTCCTCTTAAAAGGTTGTATCATGATGCTTTTGTAATTGAGGACAATTAATTTAGGAGGGAGGAATCGTAACCTTCTTTTCCAAAATTCTTTTCGCAAAAGTTATTTATTTATGTTTTCCTTATTTTTAGATACTGGCAAACTGTTTGTTATGACAGGATCAAGGGTTGTCCTCGCCCCGGGAAATCTTCATCTAGTGAGACTTGGCCTAGTACATAGGGTGGACCCCTCTGCGTGCCATGGGTCAGGAAAGGACGCTTCCACTAAGGACACACCACCATCTGCTCTTTGGCGAACTATGTACACACTGAAAGAGGCCGGCTGGACTGTGTGAGGCTTGTGGGTGAGCCAAGAGTCACGCCAGGAGGGCTACAAGGAAGCACATGCAATACATGAAGGAATGGCAGTTTCTAAGTTAAGTGGACCATTAGAAATCTATGTTGTCAAATCATATGAATTTCATTTTTAAGAGGCCTATGTTCTAAGTTAAGGGCCTAAGGCCATTAAACGTCTAAATTCAAACCTTCACCTAATGGTTGGTGAGACAAGTAGTTCTCTCTCTCTCTCTCTCTCTCTCTCTCTCTCTCTCTCTCTCTCTCTCTCTCTCTCTCTATATCTCTCTCTCTCTCTCTACAAAAAAATAAACTGCTAAAAGGTACGACTTTTTGGACGAAATTATGCTCATATTATGACTGCATCATAGTCTCTCTCTATAACAAAGACAAGTTGCACAAAACTCCAGAAATGGGGTGAATAGTAATAAAAACAGCAAACTGCATTACTTTGAAGTGGAAGAAAAGCATTTGGATACGCAGGGTTTTGGTAAATTGAAACAAGGGACAAGATTGCTGAATAGATTTAATGGAAATATTGGAATTTAAAAAGCAAAAATTCATCATACCTGAGAATTATCGTCAATTTCTGCCTGCATTCTACCAGCTGCAGCAGTTGCAGGGCACAGCAGTCTCCGGAATTCCGAACAAGTACTTTTTGCAGTCCTAGCAACAAACAATCGTTGCCATTATGGAGATAAACATACAAAACCAACACTAGCTTTCTAGCAGCAGCATGATCAAATCAGAAAAATGCTGCTGAAACGAGAGAGGTAGAACTAGTCTAGATTAAACTGGATAACTTTAATCTACAGCAGTTTTATGTTGATCATACTCCACCGCATCTCATAAGTCGAAAGCACAGCTTAAAGAATTAGAAACTGCAATTCTTCCAATAATGACGTTTTCTTTAGATGCCTCGCTCCTAAGTAGTCAGAAAAACCTATCACCCATATACAGAAGAGATAAGTGGGGACACTGGATAACATACTTGCAGGACAAATGAGGGACTGCAGTCACAGTGTTCGATCGTGCAAGGGCCCGCTGCTTGCACACATGATTCCCGGCCGAGGAGACTCGTGCCGACAATCCCACACTGCTCACCCCAACTGAAACGCTGCACACAGCAACAGCAGAAGCCATAGACATAGTAGCTAGGCACTTTCGAAAAGTAGACCAGCACTGTGGCTATGCGCTCGGCATGTCTGGTTGGATTCCTTGCTGTCCTTCAAATCCGATTAACGAATCAATTTTCCTATCCCGATCGCTACGACGAGCGAGCGAGCGATCGATCGATCGATCGAGAGAGAGAGAGAGCGAGCGAGAGATGAAGAGGGAGCGAGACTCGAGAGAGAGCGTTTGTGGATGACATTCAAAGGGAACATAGAGCCACCCTTAATCCCTAGTTTCACCTTACTAAGCTTGTTTTCACACAAGGGCCCCTTCCTTTGTTTCATTTTTTCCATCTTTTTTCATTCCCATTTCACACACACCATGTGCATAGTTGGTTTACTCGTTTGCATTTTGATTTACTTTCGTAGAGGTGCAATTTTATTTTGGCCTTTCCAGTTTAAAGATTATTATTTCAAAAAACCTTGTAGCACCCTTCAGATTGAGTAAAGACTTTAGTTATGAAAGTTGCTTTGGATTTATACCTTTCATGCAAAAAGTAGATACCGCACTTCGAAACATAGGCTTGGTGGGCCTTTTCTCTCTCCTCTCTATCCAATGACAACCAACATGATGTTCTCCCACCTATTAAAAATTCAAATCTCAAGGTCTTCTTAAAATTAGTGACCTTACAATAGTGGAGATACCGGGAGTAGTGCCCAGCATCTTCACTTACCCCAAGTCAGGATTTTTTATGCCAAGTCATATGCCACATGGAGGCCTTTTTGCTTTCTTATGTGATGGCCTTCCTATCTTTTCTCTCCAATTGCAGCCTGGCACTTCAGAATTGTGCTTCAGAAGCACGCTTCAGGCAGTCAGGCAGGCACGGAAGACAGCCAGCTTCAGGCAGTCAAGTAGGCACGGAAGACAGCCAACTTCGTATGTAGCCGTAAGTGAGAGAGAGAGAGAGAGAGAGAGAGAGAGAGAGAGAGAGAGAGAGAGAGAGAGAGAGAGAGAGAGAGAGAATTTTCTTTATTCATATCGTATTTCAACTAAACCGCAACCGCACCGCAAAGGGCCAGCATGCGGTTCATAACGATCCCAAGTCTCAAAAGAAGGAAATTGCAACCTTCCAAATCGTAGAGTCAAAGTTGTGACGACCAACGGTAAGGCCGAAACTTACAAAACCGCATAGGGACCGTGAGAGAGAGAGAGAGAGAGAGAGAGAGAGAGAGAGAGAGAGAGAGAGAGAGAGAGAGAGAGAGAGAGAGAGAGAGAGAGAGAGAGAGAGGCCATCTGAGTGAGAGACAACAAGAGAGAGCGAGAGACCGTATGTAGCCATAGGTGAGAGAGAGAGAGAGAGAGAGAGAGAGAGAGAGAGAGAGAGAGAGAGAGAGAGAGAGAGAGAGAGAGAGAGAGAGAGAGAGAGAGAGAGAGAGAGAGAGAGAGAGAGAGAGAGATTCCTTTATTCAGACCATATTTCAATTAACTCACATTTCAACTAAACCGCATTTCAACTGAATTGCAACTGCACCGCAAAGGGTCAGCATGCGATTGATAACGATTCCAAGTCTCAAAGGAAATTGCAACCTTCCAAATCGTAGAGTCAAAGTTGTGACGACCAACGGTAAGGCCGAAACCTACAAAACCGCATAGGGGGAGAGAGAGAGAGAGAGAGAGAGAGAGAGAGAGAGAGAGAGAGAGAGAGAGAGAGAGAGAGAGAGAGAGAGAGAGAGAGAGAGAGAGAGAGAGAGAGAGAGAGAGAGAGAGAGAGAGAGAGAGAGAGAGAGAGAGAGAGAGAGAGCATCGTGAGAACCATGAGCGAGAGATCAGAGGGAGAACCTTGAGTGAGAGAGAGAGAGAGAGAGAGAGAGAGAGAGAGAGAGAGAGAGAGAGAGAGAGAGAGAGAGAGAGAGAGAGAGAGAGAGAGAGAGAGAGAGAGAGAGAGAGAGAGAGAGAGAGAGAGAGAGAAACCGTTAGAACCCTGAGTGAGTGAGAGGAACCGTGAGAACCGTGAGAGAGAGAGAGAGAGAGAGAGAGAGAGAGAGAGAGAGAGAGAGAGAGAGAGAGAGAGAGAGAGAGAGAGAGAGAGAGAGAGAGAGTTTTGTACCTTCAGATGATATAGGTTCCCTTTCCTTCTGTCACATGTACTTTGAATCCCTTTGTCCAATGTATGGTAAATTGTAATTATTAAATCGTAAATGGCTAAGTCACCGGCCTGCGGAGACAATTGTAAATTGCAATGTAAATATTTGTTATAGTGACTAAATACGAGATGGCCAAGGGGGTACTGGATCTCATGAGAGTCTGTTGGACTGACCTCCTAAAAAGTAGGAAGGGCTGTCTGGTCAATGTGACACATGTCACATGCTCACTGGGACACTTGGTCCAGTGCATGAGTGACACTTGTCAGTCGGTCAATGGATGGGTCAACATGACATGTGTCATATGCTCATTGGGACACTTGGTCCAATGCATGAGTGACACGTGTCAGACTGTCCACCTACTAGCTTGCCTATGTGTCAGGGTACTGCCAAGTGGCAAGTGTCGGTTGTGCATGGAGTCTGCCATGTGTCGACGTTAGGATGTGTCAGGGTTAAGGGGTGCTTGAGGGGGTATAGAGTGAGCCTTGTCAGGCATTCTTCATTATGATTATGGTATTCCTATGCAACTATGGTTGGGAGGAGACTTGCAGCAGAGCTCTCATGTTTTCTTGTTGATCTATGTACATTTGTTTGAGATTTATAAGGTGACGGATTTGCTGGGTAATTCAATGTATTTACATAGGGTTTGTGAGCTTGTGTGCAACACCTTCTGCCTTGAGCGATGAGAGTGCTGGTGCTGGCATCAATCACGTTACATGCTTCATTAGAAACCGTCACACGCATCCCTGCATCTGCTATTCTTGCTACAGAGAGCAAGTCTTGCTGCAGAGTTGGCACGAATAGAACGTCTTCAAGTCATCTGTCTCTGTCGTTGGTGTTGAGCCAGAGTGAACCAATACCGTTTACTTGATGTCTGGATCCATCTCCAAGAACTATGAATCTTGGGGGATCTGTACTTCTGAAATCAGACATGATTCGTCTTGATGTCACGAAGTGTGAGGTGGGTCCTGAATCCAGGATCACCTCGTGTGTGTCAGACGTTGATGTTGCACACACATCTTCACAGATGTAGGCGGTTGAACAATTTTTGTTCGTTCTTTCTTTGCCCATCTTCGAGCTCTCGGGCTCCTCGACATAGGAAGAACTATTATCGTTCTCCTGTCTGTTCTGTGCTGATCTATTTCTTGGGTTTTGGCGACAATCCATGGCTACATGACCTTTCTTATGGCAATGGATACACTCAATCTTGGAATTGAGCCAGCATGTATAACTGTATGCCCGTCTCTTCTGCATCTCGTGCAGGTCTTCTTGTCAGCATCTTGTCGTTCGACCTCCCTTTGGTCTTCCAGTCGCTTTTGCTGGTCCCCTCTGCTTGCTGGTCACGATCCTGCCTCTGATTCAACTCCCTCTTAGGCTTGAACTATTTCTTTGATTTTTCTCTGTTGCCGTAGAGTGCCTGGTCAGAACCATCTTTGTGATCAAGATGCTCTCTAGCCTCAACTTCCTCTCAAATCTCGACAATCGCCTTTTCGAGGTTCATGGTAGGATCTTTCGTGAGCAGGGTTCATGTCGTCTGGAAAGATCTGGGTAAGGCTCTCAACAGATATGTGAGCTGATTCTCAACTGATACTGCATTCTCTACTCCTGAGTTGTGTAGTGATAGAAACAGATCCGTCATCTTTCTCATGAAAGAGGTGAGGTCTTTTCCATCCCACTACAGACTCGTCAACTGATCTTCCAGCATTATAATCTGACTTCTTTATTTCGTCTGAAATCTTGTGAGCAGTGCATCCCACATCTCCATAGCTTTGGAGAGTGTAGCCAGGTCAAGTGTAAGGCTATCTTTGATGGAAGATGATAAGGCTACTGCCTTGTCGTTTTTCTCCCTCCATTCGCGTAGCTCCTTGCCTATTGTTGTAGGCATTTCTTCTGTGGCATCCACCCAGGGGAAGAGTCCTTCGCCCTTGAGTATCAAAGATGTCTTAACTTTTCAGGCTAGAAAGTTAGATCCTGAATAATTAAGTATAGTGCAGATCTTGTTCTGCATGCTGCTGATTGAAGCCATTGCTTCTTGAAGTTTGTTTTTCTTGTCGTTTGGTTGATTGTCTGAATGCTTGGCCTCCTGGATCTGCTAGCTTCTCGGCTATGTCAGAGTATGATAGGGTGGCTCTGATACCACTGTTGTGAGTCGAGCGGTGCTCCGATACGAATGATGAGAATTGTGAGAAGAAAATTCATGAAACATTTGCGACTCTCTTTCGAGATTCGGATGGAATTCAGATGCGTTCGTTGGGCACTACCAACTGAAACACTCCTACAATCCTCCAGAGGGTAGTCAGGTACTATTGATCTACGTTCATAAAATTAATAAAGCATTCGACTTCATTTCAACCAAGGTGTGGAATTCAAAGGGAACAAGAAAACTTAGACATATTAAAATAAACAACATAAGCATTCGACATCCACAATCAAAAAAAAAATCTATATTGATTTTCTCTGATTTCTTTAAGGCACTACATGTGAATCCACACAGTGCGTTGGCGTGAGAGAAACACGGCTCTCTCATGAGTAGTAGTCTCGCTTCACTAGCGGCAATTGGATCTTCTGATCGTAGACAGAATTATCTTCTCGCATGCAGGCGGAGCTTCTGGCTATGTTCGTCTTGATTGCTTACTAGCATCAGACTTCTTCTTCTTTTTTTCTTCTAAGTTACACTCTATGTATCCTTTTCTTATATGTGTCGAGTACAATTCAGTAAGTACGGTCTCTCTATGCAAATCTAAGATTAGAGTGATTAAGCATCTACAACTAACCAAAGAATTACAAGAGTGGCAGATTAGCCACGACCTAGGAAGTATCTGCTGATGTCATGCCATCAGGTCAGATCTCTGTACTTCTGGGTACTTGTGTGATCTCTGGTGGTACTCCTAAGCGTGAGGACAGAATGAGTTTCGTTTTCATCGTTGGTTTCGTTTACCTCGTCTGTCTTTCTCTCTTGTTGGACCGCAAAGGAATCTCATTCATGGATCCTTTGTGTTCGCGAACCGTTCGTCTTCGTCTTCGTTGACTTTCGTGTTCGCGAAATTCTTCGTGTTTCATGTCTCCAAATGTTCGAGTTCGCAAACATCTTCGTTGAGCGAAGGACTAAAAGCTAGCAAGGCTTTGTAATCAGAAATACTTTGTTTCTTCATTGTCAACACCA
>MU832811.1:0-66143 GCA_029204225.1 Diphasiastrum complanatum
TTTAAGTTTCGTTTCGTCTAGTTTGTTTCGTTTCGTTTCGTTTCATCTCGTTACAAAGCTTGATTGATCTTTCCGTGAATTCTTCTCTTTCGTCTAGTTTCGTTTCGTTTCGTTGCAGAGCTTGACTGGATCGCGAATTCTTCTCAAGCAGAAATTATTCCCGATCAAATGTATCCCATATTATCATGTTAATAAAGATGTCCAGGTACCTTAAGTTTCTGCCTTAAAGTTCAAGGAATGTCCTAAGATTAATGGTCATGAAGACAAAAGGACGTTCAGTCACAGTTTCTAATGATGAGCAGTTCATGACTCAAAATGTCTAAGTAAAGAACATGAAAGAAATTGCAAGCTCAGAATCGCCAATTTAAAGTACTGTGTCGTTCTCGAATTAGAATCGATGAGCTAATAATGAAAGTCTTTACCGCATTTGAAAATATGATGATCAGACGATTTGTGGTGGCTTTATGAAGTTTCAATTGAAAAGCAATTGTTGATTGCTCACACAAGATTATTTGAGTTCCAATTGGGAGCAATAGTTGAGAATGAAAAAAAGATTATTCGAGTTCCAATTGGGAGCAATAGTTGAGAATGAAAAGCACTAAGTCAGGGTATGTGAAAATAAAATGGATGTCAGTTAAATTCAGGAAGACATAAATCAACCATATACCTATATTTTGGGAGCAATTCAAAGCAACAAATGAAAATGGTTCTTGAGGCCAAGAAATGCATTTTGCCCTTCAATAAAAGGTGGTTATAAAGAAGAGACAATCCAAAGGTCGTTGGAGTAACACTATGCATTTGCAATGATTGGAAAACAACTAATTTACCATGGACACATGTCCAATGGATATGAAAACTTTCAAGATAAAGTTGGTGAAGGAGAATTCAAGGAGGCAGATTCAATGTGGAAGTGAAGTCTTTGGTACATTGAAGTGAAAGAAGATGAAAACCGTTTTCTATCACGCACTCAGGAGGAGACATTGAAATGTGTTTGGGGGATGGCATTCATGGAGGAGAAGGGAGAGCACAGGAAAAAGGGACGAGACTTGTTTTCTGCTAGGGAGAGATCATTTTAGTGTTCGGATGGTGAAGAATGGAGAGAATCTTTTGCTGCACTCTCTATCTTAGTGATGATTATTAATACAGACAGACTTCTGAGCAATGACCACATACAAATAATGAAATGTTTGTCTCACAATGCAGTTTCAGAGATAAATCATTGAGAAAGAAAGCAATCATCGTTGCTCAGACTGATATAAACCAGAAAATATCGTGATGGATTCCAACTTCAACTACATACCATTGAGCGATGGCTCACTAAATCCATTCCATGCTATGTGAACGTTGATTTCCCAGAGGATTGGGCACAACCTACCTGTGCTAACTAATTGAGCTGGCTTTTGAGTATGCCTACTATTTGAGCAACACTCATATGAGCCTACGAATGAAGTATACTTTTGTCTCCGAGCGTACATCAGATAACAAAGAAGTCCGTGAGGCGACCATCAGCGCTCGGGCCAATGGAGGAGCAGCGAGCAGCAAGCCATCGCGAGCCAGCAGGTAGCAAAGAGAAGAAAGAGCATTATTCATTCTATGTAGGCAAAGGAGGAGAGAAGAGCCATTGTCCTTGAATGTGTGAGCCGTCAGTTTGTTCATCCTTCTAATAAGAAAGCGAAGCTCCTTTCCATCTAGAAGTGACCCTTCTGAGTATTTGTGAAACTCAGAATCATTACAATAAGATGGTAAATGTTACAATAACAAAGTGCTTTTAGTCAATGTTTGATAGTTGTCCAAATCCTATATTGGAAGAGCGACCTGCAGATTTCTGCTGCTCTGTTGTTCTGAAAAATTTGCTGAATGCGATTAAAATTGTTGTGAAAGATTTGAAAAAAAAAACTCTTGTTAATCTGGAAGATTTGAAGAACGGACATTCCCCAATCCCATACAGGACAGCGATGGAGGTTTGACTCTGTCTACGCTGAAATTCAGTAAAACTTGAAGGAGAGGCCATCATTGTTGTCCCACAAGGATGCAAGCAGTTACTTATGGGACATTGAGAATTCTCAAGGCCTTCACTAGGTGCTCAAGCCCATGCCACTTCCCTACGTGTGGCTTGCAACTGAACATTCCACAACAAAAGGAACCCCAATGGCTTTGATACCATGTAAATTAGTGTACGAGAGAGAAAGAGAGGTGTCTCTCTGTGTATGTCGTAGAGGTGCGACGGTTGGGGACCCAAGTGGTCCACGTGGCATATAACAGTCCTTTAGACATTTAGACTATACATTATATTTAACAAAGGAGTGCTATTTTGTTACTATGAGATACCAACCTACTATTGTTGGAGAAACGTGACCATCGTTATTGTCTGAATTGGGTGCCTCACTGACATGTGAAGGCTATTTACTGTGAAATCTGTTGCTATTGTGAGATGCGACCCTGCTATCCAATTCAATACATTTTTAAAGGAATGTTAGTTCACGGTCTGATCTGCAATTCCAACTTTGCTTGAGCAACATGAAAATGTTGTGTGCAGTGACTGTGATAAGAAATCTGAGAGTCCGCTTGTAGTGACCATCAAATGAATGCATCTTGGAAAGTTCAAGAAACAGACCTATAGTTTGAGGCCGTTGTCTGATGTTAGTTTGAAAACCAGACCTGTAGCATGACTATCCACAATAAGCTTGTTGTTGGTCGTTGGAGAGACCATTGCTACTCGGTCAATTATGTTTTGGAAGTCTGCTTTGAAACTTCATTGTTGAGTGAAAGAAGGAACTGTGAAGGATTTGAGTGCCCACTTTATGAAGAACTGTGATGTGTGCTGAAGAGAAATGAAAGGGCCACCAAAAGTAAAGATATTAAAGAACCAGTTACCTACTGAAGAGACCCTTAACCTGTGGACATGCCCTTGAAATTTAAGTCAGAACAAGAAGACTGAGGTAATTTTCATTGTTTATCTCTGTTTTTACTCATGTCTTCATTCACTTCATAATAGATATAGAAGATGAGTAAATGTTATTCTGTGTATTATTGCAATGGCTATGAATGGAATTAAAAAATGGGAATCTGATTAGTCTATTTATACTAAATGTGTAATGCAATAAAAGATGACTAACAGATTTACCTTCTGCAGTAAGAATTATAGTTTTACAGTCATTTATAATTCACTGATTTACTGTCTAAGGTAAAACACAATCAACATGAAAAATATTTAGATTCTATTTTGTTTTCATAGAATATTCCATATGCTTAATTGCAATTTACATAACAAATCACATATTGCTAATCCATTGAAAAACATGGAGAAGCTATTGCTCAAAGTGGTTGAAAAACACCATTAGAGCTATATATATTATATATTTCCAAAACCACATACATTATCATGACAAAATCATTGAAAAAGATGGTCAAGCTTTTGTAGATAAATCATAGCAATTGCATCAAAGATTGAATCAAATTAAGTTTGCTTGATTGGAGAGAACACAAGAATTAGTAAATGAAAAGCATTTATATCATTGAAAAGAATATTTGAAATGGATTACTTATGAGGTGAATGGGTTTAAACTTACGTTACCTTCTAGTATAATCTATGGCACTATCCGAACTAGAAACCCAATGATTGGCTTCATAATCATACAAAACTCCGTATCCTAGTTCATACTGCCATAGAGGATTTAGAAGGTTTAGAAGTGATATCAATGCTCCTAATGTGAAAGAAATTGGACAAATACGAAAGGGAATCATACATCTTGATGAAAAAGAAGAAGAAAAAAAATTGAATATTCCACATGGAATTGACCTCGTGAGATACGTTATATGTGTTTTGATTTTGAATGGACAATTATTATTTAATGATTGTATAGATGAAGAATGAATGATTGTAACTGTCGATCATGATGATAATGTGTGATTAAAATTGTTGTTTGGACTTCGTGATAATTGTGAGATGTGTGAGCAAGATTGAATGTTTCATGATTGAGTAATACAACAGTTTCAAGATTTGTGGAAGAAGTAAGGTATAGGGTTGGTGGACAGAGAGGTGTAGGTGTGAAGCCTAGCCCCACCATCCTAACCTAGTGGGTGCCATCTTGAAGTAGACAAGGAAAGTCACTCAAGAGGTATCAAAATTGCATGTCTTGAATGAGTGTTATTCATACTTAATAAACAAAAAGAAGAAGAAAAAAAGTTGTGAAAAAGAAGAAGAAGAAAACGCTTAGAAATGAAAGATGAAGAGAACTAGCTAAAGAAGCTATAAGTGTTACAAACTAAGTAAGTCCAATTAAAAATTGAAATCAACAATTATTACCAAAGTCATTTATGTAAAATTTATTTCTACAATCATTTCACAATAATCCAATAGAACATATAAAAATAAAAATAAAAACAATGTCAATGGATGAAGAAAGTGCCAGTCTACCTAGTTTTAATGGAAATGAAGATGAAGATGCAGATCTACATATTCAAATATTCATAAATGTGTGTAGACAAAATTATGAAGAAGAAGATGGGATATGTTTAGATTGTTTCCAGTAACATTGGATAATGTTGCTCTTGAATGGTATTCTGTATTGAATCAAAAGAAAATTTGCAATTGGACAAAACTTAAAACAAGCTTCTTGGATAGGTTTAGAAGATGGAATTACTCTTATGATATTATCAAATTACTAAGTGAAATTAAATTGAAACAAAATGAACCTATCAAAAGCTTTGTTGATAGAATCAATTGTTTGGCTAAAAGATTAAGTGAAAGACCAGGAGAAGAGTTTTTCTTATCTTGGTTTATATCAGGTTTGCCTAATGACATGGCATATGGTATTCTCTCAAAAGTTCCTAAGACTTTTGAGGAAGCTATCTCAAGGGCAATTGCTTTAAAACATGCTAATAAGATGATTACATAAATAGAAGAATCTAATAACAAGAGTTGGATAGATAGATCCTTGGATGAATTTGATGTAGGAATCTCTTCCTACTATGCTAGAGTATCATCTATTCCTAAATTTCTTACACAAATTGAATCTTGTTATTCTGATGATCCTATTCAAACAAATCAACTATCAAGTTGAAAAATAAGGAATCTAAGTTGCACAAAGTAGAACTCACATGAATCATGTGAGTGCCCTTGTGCTTTCTTAGAACCAATAGATTTAAGTTGTGTTTATTTGAAAAATAAGAAATCTAAGTTGCACAAAGTAGAACTCACATGAATCATGTGAGTGCCCTTGTGCTTTATTAGAACCAATAGATTTAAGTTGTGTTTATTTGAAGGGCTTGGATTAGAATCCTTGCTCCAATGAAGTGGCCAATGAGAATTAAGGAGACTCACCTCTAAAATCTATAAAAGGGAGCCATTTCCTTTGTATTGTATCATCTTCCATTCTCATTCTAATAAAACTCTCTTGGTTTCTCTCTCTCTCTCTCTCTCTCTCTCTCTCTCTCTCTCTCTCTCTCTCTCTCTCTCTCTCTCTCTCTCTCTCTCTCTCTCTCTCTCTCTCCCCCTTACGTTGGGATAGAATAGCTTTGGGTAGGCGCTCGAGCCCCCAAAGCCTTTCTCAACCTAGGCATTCTCTCTCTCCCTCTCTCCACTCTCTTTCTCCTCTCTCTCTCCTCTCCCTCTCTCTTCTTGCTGTGCAGGTGAAGGCGAGGTTGCCGCTCCCAGCGACGGACCCCTATGCTACATCGACGACACAACAATAGTCAACATATATATAGGCCGTTCTAGATCTACAAAGAATAGGATAAAGATTTGATAATAATTTACATGACCCATAAAAATATAAACTCCTCTAAAAGTGCCTAGTGGAGGTAAATCCATGCTAATTTTGATTTTTAAAAAATCTGTAGCAATCTCATCTCTTGAAATAACATGGACCAAAATAATTACTTGAGTAACCCAAATCTGACACTTTTCTGGATTCAAGGAGATCTAGTACTTTCGACATCATTCAAGAACTTTTCTATACCAGGCCTCAACGTGATGTTCCAACCTCAACGAACATCATGGCTTTAGCTAGCACTGAAAGAGTGGCAGAATGGTTGACTCTCATTGAGCCTTTACTCAAAGCAATGGGGATCCACACTATTACATTTTCAAACAAAATTTGTATGGAGTTATCAACATAGCCTTCGTATATGGAATGAGGCCAAGGAAAATTTTTATATCAATTATCAAGGAGTAGTGCACAATGTGTGGGTAACAGAGGCTGCCCTTACTACGATAGGGAACTAGGGCCAATCCATCTCACAAATTGGCCAACAAAGCCATTAAGCCCTATGTAGATACCCATGTTGTCCAGTACCATACCAGTGATGACTATCTAATAGAGGCCATCAGAGACCTTATACTTTAAGCAACTTCCCAGCTCTTGAATTACTTTTTGATGGTGAAAACCTAAGAAGAGAGGATTGCATCTCAGATCCTCCACCATTTGTTTGAATCCCATGCGGATTTTGAGAAGAGGAAAGTCCAACAGTATGATTGGCATAAGATGGTCCTTGGAGAGTTGAAGAGAGTGATAAAATCTAATATCAAGAAGCAGTTTTTCGCAGGCTCTCTTCTCTCGTCCATTGTTGCATATTTTTTGGAAAGCAAGGTGCACAATTTCTGAGCTAAATCCGTTTTAGCCATCTACCAACCGGCACTTTTAGAGTCATCACATCAAGGGAGTACCTCATAGAGTAGACAATAGATCCGCAACAAAATCATTTCACCCCACTCGCCTTCCGTGCCACACTATCATACTCAGCAACCACAACCAGCTGCACCAGTTTTGCTTGTTGCTACCAGATCAAACATTTCCATTCTCTCATCCTCTACAGCTAGTCTTGCCTCCAAGTCCTCACTATTGTCTTCTGTCACAATTGGTTCAACCATCATAACCACAAAAGCACAATTTGTTTCAACCCCTGCACCTAGGTTGTGTCACCATCAGCACGAATGTTCTTGGATCTGATCAATGATTCCAATGCACTTGATACTTTCATCACTTTTCTCATGTCCGATGGTTCTCCTAGCTCTCCCAGAATAGGATTTGATCAGTTCTAGTTCACTTCCCAAGAATTGCAAGCTACTATATTGCAAGATAGGACAACATCACTATCAAGCTACAGACACCTTGTCGATCCCAAATGGTGAGCGATCTCCAAATATTTTTGATGCCATGGTAGCAAACGAATTAGAAGTTGAAGACAACTTTGAAGAAAAAAGTACCCTAGCGATCTTGTAGTCCATACAACAAGTACCACTAGGAGCTGTAGTAGGATCGTGAAGCATGCCCAAGTCATGACATAACAAAATTATTTTGCAAATATTGCAAACGAACCTTTTTATAACATTAAAGATTGCATGATCACAATTCACAACGAATCCAAAAAGAAGACATAGTATAACAATGCTGCTCAAACTTGGGGATCTAAGGAACATAAAGAAGCCCAAAAGCTAATCATGGAGAATTTACAAAGCTTACTTGACTGTCATTGTTGGTACCTTGACATAGGTGCCTCTCAACACATGACCTTATGAGAGCAGTTTGTCACATTCAATGCTTCTACACATGGCAAGAACATCTACATGTATTATTATTCTTTGGATAATGTCTACATACTTCATCACCTAGCAAGTTTTCTTGCGAATCTTGCATTTTTGGCAAGCATGCTAGAAGTGAAGGCATTGTTGAGCTTGTACATTCAGATCTATGTGGCCCAATGCAAACGCCATCACTCAGGTGAGTTGTCTATTTTATCACAAGAAATGGAATTGAGTTTCTATATGCTTGATTTGAGAGTGATATCTTGGGTTCTATCTAGATGACTATGATATTCACTAAACTATGCCTTCCAAGACTTTGTGTTTCAACCCCATATATAGCTAAAGTCGTAATCATCTCATTAACCAACTACCCAAGCCCACCTCTCTCTCTGTAGTACACCTAGTTCTATTGTAGTCATGCATCTCTCTCACAATTGGAGTCTCCATACCCATTTGTAGGTTTCTACATACTATTTTTCAAAACCAAAAGTAAAACCACCACACTGATTTTTCTAAATGTTTGTCCTTAAAATATAATGAAAATGTAGAATAACATGTTCCCCTCAAGTTTACCATCGTGCATAAATTGAGACAATGTTCATTCCACATGAGTTTGAGACTAGATGAAATCTCTAGAGTAGATATATAATTACTAAAATGCCTAGCATACCATTTCATCCATCTAAACCTTTTTTGATCATATCCTTCCCACCACTAGATCTATGACAAGGTCTTTCTCTTTTTGGTCAACACCAAGCTTTTTGTAGTTGTCACATATTTCCTAGATACATCATCTAGAAAAATGTGTAAATAAAAAGTCTTTCAAAAACTCTAAACTCAATTTCTTTCCAAAACATGAAACATATGATATCTTGACAACTGAGCCTTGGCAAACTATTCCAAACATTTCCAATGTCCTCACAAACATAAGACATGTACAAACTGACACAATGTCCTATGTTTTCTCTCACCTACCTCATCTAAAAATATTCTTGAGTTTGAAAATATGATATCTCTCTGTGCTACAAATATTCGAAAACTTCTTACAAAGATAGTTACCATTATGTAGAGTTTTGAACTTCGTTTTGCTTTGACTTTTCATCATCTCCTTGTTGAAGATCTTCATATCCAACTCTAGAACTTTGTCTTTTGATTGTGATTCCAAGATGAACTTGTTGTTTCCTTTGCAATAATCACTTATAAGAGATATATCCTCTCTAGTAGCTTTCTTTTTGTAACATACTAAAGATTCATTTTCTTTAGTCTTTTCCATTTTTTCACAACCAATTACATACTCTTTGTCATAAAAGCATACTTTATACCATTCTCTCTAATATCATGACACAATAAAAAACCTAACATAAATCCATCCATCCATGAAGTCATATTAGAGATAATCCTCTCTAACATTCATAAATCTTTCTAAAGACGGCAAAGATGGAACAACATAATAAAACAAACCTTGCTTGACATCTTGAGCTAAAATAAAATCAAACCAAGAGTCTAAGTAGAACTCTTCTTCATGATCATTCATAGTTTGTCCATTTCTTGATACATAGAATCCATTGTATTTTTTAGTATGGCACTTTGTGAAATGTATGGCACTTTGTGATTGAAGTACACCTTCTAAGACACATAAACCTTTGCTTGCTGCAAAAATGATAGTTAACTTTCTAAAGAGCTAGTGCAGTATGTAGATCACAATCAGAATCACCATAGCTCAAGCACCTCAAGCTCCCAAATATGACACATCAAAATTCAAGTATATTACAAAGAAAAACCTGTACCTATAATGAACTTACAAACTACATGAAAAGACAGGTGTCCTAAAATTATATACCTCATACCACCAAAAACATTTGCATTGATGACCAAAGAGTAAAATAATGTTGGCAAACACTACATAACACATCAATTAGGAACTTGTTATTGCCAACATAAATTAATCTGTTCACATATATCTGATAAGGACACTCTCTTAATACCATGTCCCTAAAAAAGTACTATCTTGAGCTCAAATCAACAAACTACCTACACAAATTGGATATGCTTTGCTCACAAGAGACATATCAAAAACACAAAAGAACTCACTGTCACCCAACAACATTGATTGAAAATGCAATATCATAAAACCACAATTAAGCTCACATACTAATATCACAATCGTTACATAATACTCAAATTATTTGTATATAAATGAATATAAGATTAGTTATTGTATACTCCATGTTCTCTTACAAAATCGTTAATATCATTAGCTTCCAAAATGGCCCCAAAAGAACTGTCAACTTAGCAAGGCCCTTTATGGGCAAAGGAATATTGTGGTGTGTTAAAAATTCACAATTCTAGCTTGACTAGTTTTGGTCATATGACTTGTAAATAGTTAGATGGTCATGATGTGGCTTGTCACATGTGCCAAATAGCATAGGATTCCATTCATAAGGATGTTCTCAAGTAGACCTAAGTGTTAGAACCTTTGGAATGAGTCCAAATTATGCTTAGATACAAGGGAAAAAAAATAGGAGCTATTTTTGGTAATTTTTGCATTGTTGAGGGATCTCCAAAATTCCAACCTTAACTTGGTAGGGATGAAAGATCCACCAAAATTAGCATTAGGGATAGGTTTAGGGCTACTCATACCTGCCCAAAACCGTGATGGATCATGTATATATAGGTGATGATATCTCACCAAAATCAATCAAGCAATTTCATGATTTTTCTCTCATAATGGTGCAATTGCTCTCATGTTCATAATTGTTTGAGTACTTGTGATTACTAATGATTATAGGATTGAATGTAGGTCTGGTGTATAGTACTCAGACTGTGGGAGGCCGTACTTTCACACGTGTGAAGCTTTCTTGAAGGATTTGGGCCATTTAGTGAGGTTCAAGCATAGATTTTTGCTGGATTTTGATGGTTCAACTTGTGCTAATCTTATGAAATCATAATCTATTGTTTCCCTCATCATTTCAAGTGTTTTAGGATCCTTATTTGCTATAATTTTTACATGGTATCAGAGCCTAAAGGCTGAAATGAGCTAAATCCTTGGTTTTCATTCAATTTGATCACAATTTTTGATCTAAATCTTGTGTAGATTGGATCTTAGCATCTAGTATTGATTCTAGAACTCAAAGTGAGTCAAATACATTGGAGATTGGTGTTGTGTGACTTCATTTGCAGGTGTTTAGGTGTCTAAAACCAGAGACAAAGTTGAATTCAATTCACATTACCAAGATAGCAAGTTTTGCTTGCTCCAAGCATTGATTTCTAAGCAAGTTTTGGAGGTGATTTCATAGAGGAGGCTTTCTAGCATTCAAGGGGAGGGAAGATCAGAGTTTTGGGGACTCTTCAAGGCTGTTCTAAGGTGTAGTATACACCTCCTAAAGTGATTTAGGTTCAGTCCAACCATTGCTTGACTTATGCACCAAATTAGATCAATTTTTCATCAATTTTGATCATTTTTTGCTTGTGATTGGATAGTAGATTGTGTTGCATCCTCATTAAGTTCCATTTAGATATTTTACAACAAGTGATTTTGGAAGTATATTAGGTTGCTGAAATTCACTCTTGATCAGATCATTTGGAAGCTTTAATGTTCTTTATAGAAAGAGGGGCAATTCTACTAGTATTGTCTACTTCAATCAAGCAAGTGCATTGTTTCTAGTATTCTATGATTTGATTTTGTTAGAGATCATTCTTAGATCTTTATAGGAAGTCTATTACTGATCTTTTCAGGTCCCTAAGAAATGGGATAAGGTAGACTTTCAATCAAATCAATAGAAGTAACCTTCATTTGTGTCAAGTCCTTGATTAGAAGACTAGATGGCATCTATAAATGCATATCTTTTGGATACTAATGAAAGGCTCAACAAAACTAACTATTCCATATGGAAAGTTAGAATGGAATCCATCATTATCATGCAAATTTTGAAGGAAATTGTAAATGGTAAGGAGGGTGAACCTATTCATCCTCGAGAAAAAGCCAAATACATCAAGAGGTGCAATGTTGCACTACATTGCATAAAAATGAATGTTACAAATGAACTCTTAAGAGAGGTAGGAGATTGCACTTTAGCTCAAGGTGCTTGGGAGACTTTGCAAAAGGTCTATGAATCCAAGAACCACACTAGAATGTTAGCTTTGAAGAATCAAATCTATAGAAGCTATCAAAAGAAAGGAGAGAGTGCCCATACGTTTGTCCTAAGAGTAAAGGAATTGAACAAAGAGCTAGCCTTTATAGGTGATCCTATCAAGGATGAAGAGCTTGTTCAACTCATATTGAATGGACTAAGCTTTGAATTTGACAATTTGGTTCAAGAATATGCAATTATGGGTAAGCTACCCATACTTGAAGAACTCCAAGGCACACTCATGGCCGAGGAATCAAGAAGGAGCCAAATGCAAGAGAGGATGGATAGGCTTTCCATCCAAGGTGGAGATGACCAAGCTCTCTTCACCAAAGGCAAAGGCAAGTCCAAAGGCAAAGGATCAACATTCAAGAAGTCTACAAAGCTTGAGGATCAAGAAGGACCCTCAAAGGCATCTCCATCAACCACCAAAGTCAAGAAGGACAAATCAAAGGTGAAGTGCTACTATTGTAGCAAGATGGGGCATTATGCCTCGGAATGCTTCAAGAGGAAGCAAGATCAAAGCCAAGACAACATGAGCAAAGAGGAGGAGGATGAGAGTTCACATGAGGACTCTCTCATGATGTCCATATTTTCTTCAACAAGCTTCAAAGGAGAAGATCCTTGGTGGATTGACTCGGGTGCTAGTTCACACATGACTGGTAAAATGGAGTTTTTCTCTTCTCTCTTATCTTATGATGGACCTATAAAGTCTATCTATACAGCAAATGATGAAGCTTGTAAGATTGAAGGAGTTGGTAGCATTCCCCTTTGCTTAGGATCTTCCAAAAAGATCAATATAGAAGGTGTTTTGTACATTCCTACAATAACAAAGAATCTACTGAGTGTTGGCCAAATGGTAGACAATGGTTTCAATGTTGACTTTGCTTCAAATGAATGTTTCATCAAGAAGAAGGGTAAGATAGTGGCTAAGGGCACTAGACTTGGCAAACTTTATAAGTTGGATGCATTTGTGGATACTAATGTTGTCATGTTGGCCGAGAAGAGCAAGATATCTACCTTTACTTTATGGCACAAAAGACTTGGACATGTCAACTCAGGTTCCATGGAGGCTATGATCAAGGAGGAGTATGCTTTAGGCCTACCAAGGTCTATTGGGAAGGAAGACAAGGTTTGTGAAGCTTGTGCCTTATCCAAGGCACATAAGAAGGTGTTTCCTAACTCCATCACAAAGTCATCTCATCCTCTTGAACTCATACACTCGGATGTGCACATTGCTAGCACCAAATCTAATGGAGGTTCATCCATGTTTTTAACCTTCATTGATGACTACTCAAGGTATTGTTGGGTGTTCTTACTTTCCTTCAAGTCTCAAATATTTGATACTTTTGTAAAGTTAAAGTTGTTTGTGGAAAAGCATCATAATCATAGCATCAAGATTCTTAGAAGTGACAATGGTGGAGAATTCATCTCCAATGAGTTCAAGGCCTTTTGTGAGAAGGAAGGGATCAAGAAAGAGACTTCTTGTCCTTACACTCCTCAACAAAATGGAGTTGCTGAAAGAAGGAATAGAACATTATGTGAATGTTCTAAGGCTTTAAGATTAGATGCTTGTTTGCCCAAATCCTTTTGGGGTGAGTCTCTTGTATGTGCAAACTGCTTAATGAATAGGGTGTCTTGCAAAGCAATTGAAGGCAAAACTCCTTATGAGATGCTGTATGGAAAGAAACCCAATCTTAATCACTTGAAAGTTTTTGGGTGTATATGTTATGTGCATGTGCCATTGGAAACAAGAACCAAGGAGGATCCATCTTCCACAAGAGGGATCATGCTTGGATATGCAAGCTCAAGCAAGGGCTACCCCATCCTTGAACAAATTTGTTGTTTCAAGGGATGTCATCTTTGATAAACATCACATGCATATGCTTGAAGAAGGCTCAATTGCTCCAACAATCAAGAAGAAGATGGCCGAGGAGCAAGATCTTGGTTTTGAGGAGCAGCTCATGGAGGAGCAAGCACCAAACCCACCTATCACACCAAGGAGATCTTCAAGGGAAAAAGTGGAGCCATCAAGGCTCACATATCAAGGCAAAGGACATCAAGTTGAGGGTATCTCATCCACTTCTTATGCTTTATCTAGTTTTGAAGAACCATCTAATGTTGAAGATGCATTGAACTCCAAAGAATGGTATAAAGCTATGTTGGATGAGTATGATGCCTTGATTGAGAATGAAACTTGGTTGCTTGTTGAGAGACCTCAAAGGAATGTAATAGGATGCAAGTGGGTCTTCAAGCTTAAGTTGAATGCAAATGGGAGTGTTAACAAACATAAAGCAAGATTAGTTGCAAAAGGTTATGCTCAAGAGAGAGATATAGACTATGAGGAAACTTTTGCACCCGTGGCCAAGATGGTCACAATAAGGCTAATCATTGCACTTGCATCACATTTTGGATGGATTCTATGTCAAATGGATGTCTCTAATGCTTTCTTGAATGGTTTTTTGGAAGAGGATATCTATATGGAGCAGCCACAAGGGTTCATCAAGCATGGAATGGAGAACAAAGTATGCCATCTCCAAAGAAGCATCTATGACTTGAAGCAAGCCTCGAGATCTTGGAATTCAAGACTACATTGCTATCTTATTTCACTTTCTTTTGTTCAAAGTGAATATGATCCCACTCTTTACATTAAGTTTGATGATGTTGGTATTGTACTTTTACTCATTTATGTAGATGACATCATCATTAGTGGAAATAGTGTTGATGGTATTGAAAAAATCAAGATAGATCTATCCTTAGAGTTCAAGATGGTAGATCTAGGGTGTCTTCACTTCATCTTAGGCATAGAAGTACTTAGAGGGTCTGATTTTATCTTTATAAGTCAAATAAACTATGCTCAAAGTCTTTTGAAGAAGTTTAAGATGGAAGTATGCAAAAGTGTTGACACACCAATGGAGCAAGATGTAAAAGTGCCAAATGAAGATGATGAAAGATCCTTCATGGACATCACTTTGTTTAGGCAACTTATAGGTTCCTTAATGTGGATCACTATAACTAGACCAGATCTTAGCTTTAGTGTATGTAGGTTGAGCCAATCCATGCAAAAGCCATTGAATATCCATTGGAAAAAGACTAAGAGGATTCTAAGATACATCTCGGGTACATTGGATTTTGGGATTCTATATAGAGGAGATGTGATTAACCTTCATGCATTTAGTGATTTAGATTTTTCAGGGGACAAGAGGGATAGGAAATCAACAAGTGCCTATTCAACTTTCATAGGGGAAGGTGTGGTTTCATGGCTTTCAAAAAAGCAAGAAACTATATCTCTATCTTCAACCGAGGCCGAGTACAAAGCTTTGACAACCACTACAAAGGAGGTACTTTGGATCAAGAGATTATTGGTGGAGCTAAAGATCATGGATTCAGAGGAGGCACCAATTATCTACAATGCTTCTTGGTTTCCAAGGGGAGGCTCGAACCTAAGACCAAAGAAACTTTGGATGTCAAGCTAAGCCAACCCCGTTGGTAATTATCTACAATGACAATATATCAGCCCAACACCTTGCATCTAACCCAATCTTCCATGCAAGATCTAAGCACATTGAGATATGCCATCACTTTGTGAGAGAAATGGTGCAAGCCAAGGAGATTGCTTTGGAGCATGTTCCCAGCAATGAATGTGTAGCTGATCTACTTACTAAACCACTTCAAAAGACACCTTTTATGAAGTTCAGATCATTACTTGGAGTGATTAGTAAAGCAATGATTGAACCAAGCTAGATAGTGAGGACGAGTGTTAAAAATTCACAATTCTAGCTTGACTAGTTTTGGTCATATGACTTGTAAATAGTTAGATAGTCATGATGTGGCTTGTCACACGTGCCAAATAGCATAGGATTCCATTCATAAGGATGTTCTCAAGTAGACCTAAGTGTTAGAACCTTTGGAATGAGTCCAAATTATGCTTAGATACAAGGGAGAAAAAATAGGAGCTATTTTTGGTAATTTTTGCATTGTTGAGGGATCTCCAAAATTCCAACCTTAACTTGGTAGGGATGAAAGATCCACCAAAATTAGCATTAGGGATAGGTTTAGGGCTACTCATACCTGCCCAAAACCGTGATGGATCATGTATATATAGGTGATGATATCTCACCAAAATCAATCAAGCAATTTCATGATTCTTCTCTCATAATGGTGCAATTGCTCTCTATGTTCATAATTGTTTGAGTACTTGTGATTACTAATGATTATAGGATTGAATGTAGGTCTGGTGTACAGTACTCAGACTGTGGGAGGCCGTACTTTCACACGTGTGAAGCCTTCTTCAAGGATTTGGGCCATTTAGTGAGGTTCAAGCATAGGTTTTTGATGGATTTTGATGGTTCAACTTGTGCTAATCTTATGAAATCATAATCTATTGTTTCCCTCATCATTTCAAGTGTTTTAGGATCCTTATTTGCTGTAATTTTTACATGGTGTACCACAAATTTCAAAAAATGTAATCAAAGTTATGAGTCGAATAACGCGCAATATTCAATCATATCATCAAATTGACAAAGGTAGTCAACTTAAACATTAAAACTCTATAAATGACATAGCCTTTTTTGTTCTAGCACAAAGGTGACACAAATCAATAATCATAATATTTTCAACATCTACAATGACGGGCATACTAGGCCCCCGGTAGGTACACTGGTTTATTCATGAAGGGTAGGCATCAACAGTCTTCACAACGTACAATAACTTCAAGGCCCAAAAGGGCAATCAAAGACAAAATCTTATCAACATTCCACTCCCAGTAAGTACACTTTGCAACTTCAATGATATCATTTATGAGCACATTCGATCTAAAATCCAAATTTTTATCGATCACGCTTCAAATCCTTGGATGTTATGGTATTTTTAGGGACTTATACGAGTTGTAAGATTCTTGCCTAACTCAATTATAGTGGGACCCTTGAAACATATATTTTTTTTAGAAGACTTTCTAAAATGGGAATAATTCATGAATGGCCTTGAATAACAAGTTTTAAACTATTGTTGATATTTTGGAAGAGAAGCTACGTCCTTAAAAACTTTCATGAACATATTTCTTTAAAAAATATGTGAGTTGTAGCGTGTAGAAAGAAAGCTTCCTCTACAATGATTTAAGAATCCTTGTGCAACCTTGATAAGAGGAAAGGAGGTGTTTATGAGGACACCACTTATTGGACAGCTAGGAATTATCAACAAATGCCAATAATGTGTAAGACTAGCAAACCTTAGAAGTTGTAAAGCTAGAGAATAAGTACATGCATAGCACACATAACCATGGTAGTGTAGTAAATGGATTATAATGTGAAGTGAATAATGAAAGAGGCTTTTGAGTGCATTGACATGCCATGTGGCAATCATCTTGCCTTTCATGCTTTATGAATAATAACTTGTTAATCCTTTTTAGTCATTCGTTTGTAAAAAACCTGGTCCACCGGCCACATGCACGAGTGCGAGCCGCACCCGGAGTCGCTAATTGACACGGATAATGAGTTCTGTCAAGGGGGAATGTTGTTGAACTGCTAAAATTCGAATTTCAATCATAGTTTTTAGAATATCTAAGGAAACCGTGAAAAACCAACTCCAAATATGTATCTAGTATCAACTATTGTTTAAGAAACCAACCAATAATATTTGGCCAAATTTCTAGCAATTTACGAGGAAACCAAATTTGCAAGCATCAGGCAGACTCACTTGGTGATTCAAGAGCGAATGCTCACGTGAAGATATTATGAAGTGGTCGTCTGTAAAGCTCCATCGCTTAGGGTTCATTCACGTCGGCAGCTGCTTTACTTCTATACCTAGCTTTTACGAAGTGCTCATGCAAATGCAAATGAAGAACATCTGGGGTTTGCTTGAGGGTATTGATCAACTTTACTTCGCATCTAACTATAGTAGGACTAACTATTTCAAACGGAGGATCCTCTCTCTCGATTTTATCATTGCGGGGAACTTCGTCCAGATAAAAATGTTCATAATTATAGGCAATTTCATCTTTGTGCACATGCGAGTACTCATCCTCAACAGGAGGATTCACGCATGCTCCTCCAAGTATCTTACTGTTAACCCTTCCCATCAGCAGGAAAGTTTGGATGTCCTCCTCCCTGGCAGACAAATCAGTCATCTCGACCTGCAACACATAATGATGAGCGTGGCTTGCCACATGGCGGACGCCGTTGATGGAAAAAATTTCGAAAGAAATGGCCGATCGCACTCCTGGAGCTTCTCGGAAAGTGTGTGCGGCTGAGTAGGATGGATCGTTGTCATTCTGGTCGGTGAGGAATTTGAAGTTCCAATTCCTCATCTGCGCATAAGATTTTGCAGGAGGCCAATGAGACTCCCCAGCTTCCTTGTACCAGCTCGCTTTCCCTTTGGGTTTGAAGATATAGGGATTCTCGACAAGATATCGGTTAGGAGATGGCGTAACCTGATCGATATTTTCCTCTATATCTTCATCCTGCTCTGAGGATAAGTCAGCCTCCTCCTGCGCCTCCGCCATATCCTGATCAGCCTCCTCCGCCATCGGTGTGTGTGTGTGTGTGCGCGCGTGTGTGAATTAGATAGAGAGAGAGAGCGAGAGAGAGAGGGACGGTCGTGACTCTTGGGTGCACTAATTAAAAAGGCAGAGATTTTTGGGAGGTGAAAGGCATTCCACCTTGGGACGTGGCCCTCCATCCTTAAGGCAAGGCATTGCTTCAGGTCCCTTGAACTTTGTGGCATGCCACAAAGGCTTTGCCATTGTTGTGTTTTGAAATTTGTAAATATTTTACATGAGAAACGATCATTTAGTAAGAATGGATGAAAAATATTTAGTAGTTTCCTAACTTTACAATGTGGTGTAGTAATTGAAATGTTTTTTTGTTACTTTTGAAATTTAAATCTTCGCAATTTTATAATTTAACATTGACCACAATTCATTATTCACAATTGCATTATTAAAAACATGTCATGATTCAATATTCATGATTTCACAAACTAAGTCATAATTGAATACCCACAATTTTGCAATTCTATATTTACAAAGGCAATTTACAATAATGATTTGTATGATTTGAAAATACTTATGATCCTATGATCATTTTTCATAAATGAGCTTTTTCGTAATTGTTATTCAAAATATTCACGATCATTATATAACATATTCATGATCAATTTTCAAAGTATTCACAATCAACATTCAAACGATTCGCAATGAACATTCACGTTTCGGGAACGGTTTGCAACAGTTTTGTGACAGGTGAGCTTGAAGAACAGTCTAGAAGATTTCGCGAATTGTTCACGACATCTGAGGTTTGAATAAGAAACAAAATATTTTGCGACAAGATTCTGTTTGCGAATCTTTTGAGCTTCAACAAGAAATCCACGAGCTTCTACAAGTAATTGTTTCGCGAATCTTTTGAGTTGACTGCAAGACAAAGTTCGCAAATCCTTCGAGGTTGATCACGAATAAAAATGTTTCGAGTTCGCATTCATTTCTTATTCTTTGTCAAGTAAACTATGCACTTTGTTAGTAGAATCAAGATCTATTTGATCAATTGTTCTACAGCTCTCTCTCAAAGTGGGCAGTTGGATTAACGTCAATCGTCTTTGCTGCTTCTCAAACAAAGCTTTACTGAGTGGCTTTGTAAAGATATCAGCTGTCATTTCCTCTGTGGGTATGAAGACTGTCTTCAGTATCTTCTTCTCGACTAACTCCCAAATCACATGATACTTGATAGCTATGTGCTTCGTTTTCGAGTGAAATACAGGATCTTTCGTAAGATAGATTGCTGAAGTGTTATCCATTAACGAGACATAAGATTCAGAAATAGATTCATCAAATCCTTCCAACATATGTTTAATCCAAATCAGCTCGTTTGCCATCTTGGCTGCTGCTACATATTCCGCTTCATAGGAAGATTGAGCTACTGTTGTTTGCTTCTTGCTTATCCAGAGTATGGTTGCGCCAGATGCTAGAGTACAACCTCCTGAATTACTTTTGCTATCATCCTTCATGGATGCCCAACTTGCGTCCCTGTAAGATTCGATGTGAAATCCAGCTTTTTTCAAATAACACAGTCCATAGTCTTTCGTTTCTTGGAGAAATTGTAGTACTCTCTTTGCCAACTTTCAATGCAACGATCCTAGGTTTTGATTATATTGGCTCAGCATGTATACTACAAATGCTATATCAGGTCTGGTGTTGTCTGCTAGACATAACAATGATCCAATCAGCCTATGATAGGGTGTTTTGGCCATTCGTTCCTCTTCCTTGAGAGTCTGCGTAGATTTTCTTATCACCAGAATTCTTCTGTTGTTTTCCAGATTGTTGTTTATTAGTCTTAGACTCATTCTTTTTAGACGACTCCCTCTTAAACTTAGACTTCTTAGAAGATTTATTCTTCCGAGTAAATAGAGCATTTTTGGAATCACCATTGTCGTCATAGCGTTCACAAACTTCTACTTCCTCCTTAACTCCGTCTATTGCCTTTTGAAATGTCATTGTCGCATCTTTTGCCAATAAGTTTCTTGTTGTGTGGAATGACCTGGGTAGGGCTCGAAGAAAATAACTAAGCTATTTTTCCTTAGAAATTGTATTTTTTGCACCAAAATTATGCAAGGAGACAAACAGATCTTTTATCTTTCACACAAATGTGTTCAGGTCTTTGTCGTCCCACTGTAGGTAAGTTAATTGGTCGTCCAAGAACATGAATTGTTTACGAGATCGAGTTTCATTCTTGGTTTGCAATTCTTCCCATAAATCTTTTGCGTTCAAAATTGATGTAAGATCTAGCATTATATTGTCATGCACTAAAGAAGCAATAATTGCTATAGCTTTGTCATTTTTTAAACTCCATTCCTGAAGTTCTTTGCCAGGAGTAGCTATTGGCTTCTCCTCTATTGGTTCTACCCATTGCCATAGACCTTCGCCCTTCAACAAGAGTGAAGTCTTTAATTTCCAAATCAAGTAATTTGAACCTTATTAATCCAAGATTGTACTGATCTTGGCTTGAATATTGATAATCGACGACATCTTCTAATTTTCTGAATCACTCCAGATAGCGGCTTGTTGATGGATGTATGAAGAATACTGAGAAGGGTGTCAAGATACCACTATATCGACTCTGATTTGTTCTGATATCACTGTATCAGCTTTGAATATGTATACTCTGATACCACTATATCAGATTTAATTCCGTAAGCTTTGATACCACTGTAAGAAAAATAGTAATTATTCTTCCACAGAGAACACGATAAAAGTTTGAATAAATTAAACTAATATCAATGTCTTCAATCGGGTTTGTATCTGATCTATGTACTAATAGAACAATGTTTGCTTTGATTGAATATGCATGCAGAAATAATGATGCGGAAGTAAGAGACAACTTCAGACAAATTTTAGACAAACAGAAACTATTGATCAAAAATGAATTTATCATTCTAAATCTGAATCAATATATATCTCTTGTTATCTTATCTCGTTGTTGTGTCTCTGATTGAGTGAGTTATAATGAGTAGTGCACATGTATTTATATTGCTATAGGACAGGTCTTTTGGCAGCTTCGTGTTTTGCGAATTGTTTGCGACACTTGTCTCTTTGTGACATTTTTGTCTTTCATGAATTGTTCGCGACAGATGACAACTTTGAGCATGAAGAAGAAATCTAGAATATTTTTCGAACTGTTCACGATAGTTTCGTGACAGGTGAGCTTGAAGAACAGTCCAGAAGATTTCACGAATTGTTCGCAACAATTTTACGACATTTGAGGTTTGAACAAGAAACAGAATATTTCGTGACAAGATTCTGTTCGCAAATCTTCCGAGCTTCAACAAGAAAGCCACGAGCCTCTATAAGTAACTATTTTGCGAATCTTTTGCGAACTTTCGAGTTGACTGCAAGACAAAGTTTGCAAATCCTTCGAGGTTGATCACGAATAAAAATGTTTCGAGTTTGCATTCATTTCTTATCCTTTGTCAAGTAAACTACGTGCTTTGTTAGGGTCAGCTGGATAAGCCAAAGTGGAAAATTGCTAACATGAAGCAACAAACAAGATACGTGTGGTGCTATGGAGCTTAGTAATCCATGATCAAGAAGCCTTGACGGTGAGTTGGATGCTATGGTAAGAGAGACCACTTGACTTACAGGTCAAAGCTTGCTAGCTTGTTTTTTTGTGAAGAGTCCTAGTTGATATATGATCCATATTCTTTGTGAATGTTTGTCAAAACATGTAACCTACAAGAGAAAGCTCATGAGATGTAGGGAATTCATCAGAGTCTTTGGAAGGCATGTATGCTTAGTGCATGAAGAATGAATGGCAGCTTGGCAAGGCAAGGCAAAGTGGAATGGATGGTTGGATGCGACACTTGGACAGGGATGTATCTTTGGGAGGTACATGGTGCATCCGAAGACATCTCAAGGCAAGTGAGGTTTTCTCGGTGTGAGTCTTGTGTCTCACGTGGTCCACTTGTGTTTCAAGTTGGATGGTGAACAAGTCAAGTTCAAAGTGTGGCAGACTCTTGTTGAGAGCATGGTATACTTGAGTGTGAGTCGAGTACAGGTAGCAGGAAAATTGCATATGATTAATATGGACAAGTCTCCAAGACATGGCTACACATTTTTATTCTGATACTCTCATCACATTTGAGCTTTGATTTGATTTGATTTCTTTATGCAAGCTTCAAATGTGATACTGTAATAAGCATACAGTTATGTTCAAACTTAAACCACACTTGAGCTTAAGAGAGGGAGTTAGAAATAGTAAGCTCAACTGTGATTGTAGTTTATAGTTATGTACTGTTTCAGTTTGGTAGGCTTTAGTTAAAAAGCTAGCCTGGGGGCTTGTCCTGGGCCGATAACGGGAGTTTACTTGTATATAGGCTAAAATGCCACGTAGAGGCCAACAGTGAATTAAATGACATTAGAGAAAATTTGAGCACAAAAGGGGCCTTTCAAAAAGATACTTTTTACTTTTTTTCTCAAAAGTTTCTTCCACATGGTCCAATCAAAACACTCAAATTTGAAATCTACGTAATGTAGCTCCTTCAAATTGATTTTCTTTTCTTTTTAAAAGAGTTGTAATTTTGCGCCGGGGGCAGTCCGTAAATAAGCCATTTTATCTGTAGTATAATATGCAACTCAGCAAAAAAATAGTGTAACTTTTGAAGGACAACTCGGATTGAGACGATTATGGTGCCATCAGAAAGCCCTCGACGAGAGCTTTTCAATGACATCCAATATGACCCAGTTTTGAGCTACGGTGAAGAAGTTATGGCCAGGCAAAGTTTTGGTCGATCAACACTTGGTCAACCCGATATCTCTTTCAAGCGCAGTTGACCTGTTTGACCCGGGGTCATGTTGGGTGTCGTTGAAAAGCTCTCATCGAGGGCTTTCTGATGGCACCATAATCGTCTCAATCCGAGTTGTCGCTCAAAAGTTATGATTATTTTCAGCCACAGACTATACTATGCACATAATAGCTAACCATTGAAGACTGTGTGGGCAGGACTGCGGGTAGAAAAAGATTTTATTTTAGTATTTTACATTGTCAAAAAATTGTCATCCTACATGGCAATCCTTATAGGGGCCTTTCCAAGGCCAAATTTTCTCTAATGATTTATTAGGTCTATGTCGTGTGGCATCCCCATGCAAAGGGGACCTTTACTTGTATATGTATCAGTCTATTTGTAATAAAGATGCTTTTGCTTTGTGAGCTCTTTTGTTTTATGCGAGCTCCTCCATCACTCTGTTACTTGTGGATGTTGTTCATGGTTTCGATGGTTGGCAATCAGTCAGTGATTGCATCTCTGATCTGTATACGCCACTAAATCATAATTTTTGCATAGAATGTTAACTGAAAAATCAAGCATGTGAGCAAAAAAACTAAAAAACAAAGAAAGCTACGTAGAGAATCTTAAAAAGCGGCAACGACACCAATGTTGGTGGTTTTTCTAGTTACGCGATGGCTAGATTTACTCACAGATGTAGTATAGCGTTAGAGAGGATCGTCCACTTTTTAAGAATCTACCAAAAGCTTTCAAATGATAAATAAACAACAAGAGCGGGAGCACCAAGGCTTTCCACCGGAACAAGATCACACTTTGCCAAGATCTCCACTTGAGTGATCTCCTCCTTTGCCAAGCTCACACTCTCAAAAGCAACACTAGCTTCCAACTTAAACAATCTTCCATGTTTAAATCCCTTTGCAATGCAAACTTCATCCTTCAAAATGAAACAAACACCATGCTTAAAGTGGACATCCAAACCACTTTCTAAGAGTAGACCAACACTAAGCATGTTTTTTGTGATTGATAGTACATAAAGGACATTTTCTAGATCCATACTTATTGAGGATTCTAGATACAAAAAGATGGTACCAACACCATCTATCCTACACTCTTCATCACTTACAGTAAAGACAAAAATTTTACCATCATTGAATGAGTGTAAAGTTGAGAAAAAGTCCTTTTCACAAGTCATGTGGGAGCTAGCCCCACTATCAATCCACCATGTGTCTCTTGAATTGCCATTGCTTGTTGGTGAGGATGTAGATGCCATCAAGAATACATCTATTTCATACTCCTCCTCCTCATGACATTGTGCAAGGTTTTCTTGTTTGTTCTCCTCCTCTTGTAGCATTCGGATGCATAATGCTCCTTTTTTCCACAAAAGAAGTATTTTTGTTTTGACTTGTCCTTTGAGCTTGATGCATCATCCTCTTCTTTGGCCTCCTTTGGATGCTTCTTCTTTCCATTGGTCTTCTTTTTGCCCTGCAATGAGAAATTGGCTTTCTCATCTCCATCCTGCAAAGACAATGAACTCATTCTTGCCTTGGTGTGGAGCATCCTACACTCTTCAGCCACTAATACACTATGAAGTTTTTCTATAGTTGGATGATGATGGAAATGATGGTGCAGGAAATCAAGGCAGGCAAACCCACCCTTCAGACGGTAGCTCAGGATCGGGTGGCTAGAGAGCCGGTGCTGCTTCCATGACTTTTCCTCGACCCCCTCCCACCTTTAACCCTTCCTCCTACTCTGCATTTAATTTTTCTGAAACATTCATTCCAACTTACCCAATTCTTCCATCTCCCCTCTCTTCATCACCTCCTAGCAAAATAATGGGCCCATCAAAAGCCCGACGGGACGAGTTCCTCCAGCAACTCCACTCCCCCGGTGCTGCGTATAACTTGTTGATTCCGCCTCCTCCTAAACCTATCACCCCCGCACCCCTCTCCCCAAATCATTCCATCCCCGACCTTCCAGAAACTAACACCGACATGGGGGGTGATGACAACTTCTTGGCAGATCAACCAAAAACGAGAAGGTTCTTGTCCAGGCCAGACACGGGTGCAGTTGAGCCATCGACAAGCGAGTGAGCTAAAGAGAAAAATACGGGCACCAAGGCCCTAGATGATTATCTGGCAAGGCCATCCCAGCTGCGTAGGACAACTTCCCCTACTAGGCCCAGAGGCAAACTGGCTGACACAAGGGAGTCAGAAAAATTTGAGAGGAAATACCCTCTCAACCACAGGGGAGGCAAAGAAGACATTGATCAAAGTCAATACTCCACTAGGACTGAGATCATTGCTGCGTTACAACTGCAGCCAGAATGGCGGAATAAAGTTCTGAAGGATAGCATGCGGCTTCAAGAGTATTTGAAAGCACCGACATGGAAGCGAGTGGATCCTTTCTACATGCCACTCAAACGCAGAAACTCATGGCCGGTGGAAAAGCCCCGAGAGGAGTTAGTGAACTGGCCAGTCATTCTGGAAATTTCAGAGAGAACCACCCCGGATGATCTGAGGCTGCAGTTACTTGACTTTGGGCATAAATACAAATCAAGTGCCGATCTTTGCATGCAGGAAAGTGCCGAGTATTGCGAATCCATAGCCTTCCTAATGCAACAAGATTGTTATTGGGATTGAGGCCTAGAGCCCATCAAAATCAACCCAAATGTCGTCCTCCAGTCAGAAGAAGACCATGAAATGATGGCCAGGCCATACTACAGAGCGGCGTTCATGTCGTCACGCTATGTGACCATGGTGGAAGACTGGCAGGAAATGGGCTTTGTAGAAAAGATAAGAGAATATCCAGGGCCCCTCAATTTTGGAAGTAAGCTCTGCTTCCAAGTTTTTGAAGCTCTGGGTCGAAAGATGAGCGAGCGAAAGCAGACAGCACGACAACGAGATGAGCAGGATTCACAAGAAGTGCTCAAGAGGGATGGTATGTAGCGGCCAATTGAGAGACTTTCAATTTTGACAAATAAATTTTGCGGATAATAAGCACTGGGTTGTATGGAAGCGAACGAAGATCCACGCTTTTTCAAGTGCCAAGCGGAAGACATCACCGGTGTTGCAGTGGGTCCTGCAACAGATTAGGGGTGGATAATGTTAGCAGATTCTAAAGAATCCTCAGATGCCGAGCCAAGCTGAAGACACAAGTTATCTCTCACCCATGACCGAGGAGGTCTTAGAAGAAGGAGAGCAGAAGAAGCTGAGAGCCGAGCATGAGAGCCGAGGAATTACTAGCTAGGAAGACAGTGAGTTATCTATGTGAGCCTACATGGTGTATCCCAAAGAAGGAATGACCATGTAGGAGCTAGTAATATTTCCTAGACATTGTAAATAAATGTAGACCCCCCTTAAATTAGTAAGAGTGAGCCACCTTTTGATGGTGACCTTTAGTGGAAGGGCAAATTCCACATGTAATTTCTAATTTGGTGGAATTGCCACTTGGGCTCCACATGGGCAGCCTTCTTGCTTATTTAAGGGGTCCCCCCTCTCTTGTGAGGGAGCTTTTGAATGTATTGTCAAGTTCTCTTGAGCTAATAAGAGGATCATCCACGAGTTCTTGATGATAGCTAAGCTCCTTGTTCATGGCAATGTTCTTGAGTGAGATTTTTATGAGCATGCTTGATTCCTTTGCATTGTGGATTAACTAGGTTCTTGTTTCTTGTTTCTTGCTTAGTTGTGGATTAGGATTCAGTTCTTGTTTTTGGAATAAGGTAGTAATCATTAACCAAGTAAACTAGATAGGCTGGTTTGTGATATAGATCTTGCATACTCCCTTGCAATCCAGTTCTTGATTGTTCTTGAGTAATCTAAGCATCAAGTAATGAGTGTTTCTTGATTCTTAGATTAATAAAATGCTGCTAGGAATCTTGTTTCTTGTTCTAGTAGTTAATCTTGTTCTTTTATTGTTTCTGATTCAGTAGATAATGGTAAGATTGCTCCCTATTCTAAAACGTTGATCTTCTTGAGTTATGGATGGTTACATGGCTGGTTATGCATGTAGCTGAGTATCAAAACCATGTCTCCCATTGACAGGCTGGGAAATACATGCTGAAAATTGAGTAACGCTTCTGCTTGTAACTGTTCTAATAAGAAGAGATACCATAAAGAACCGTAACTACAGAAGTATAAGAAGAAGCAGAAAACCGTGTTCACAGATTCAAGAAATCCGTGAACATCATTTGATCCATTGCTCTTGCTTAAATCATAGTATATAGCATCTAGATCAACATCTAACATCTAGAACTTGATAGATCTTTGGATTAAGCAATCAATAACTCTTAATAACTGATAGTACAATCAATATATGTCATTTTTTTTCTGAAAATTGACAATGATGACTCGCCAGACACTCTGTGGCACAGAAGACTCTGCCACATGAACTCAATGGCACTTTACTAGGCGAGTCATCATGGAGCAATAACAGGGGTCAGCATCTCGAATGCAACCAGTTCGACCACCGATGACGCATGTTTGAAAGGCAAGATGTCGCGCACTCCATTCGTCAGAGACTCCTACAGAACGACAAAGATTTTGGAGCTAGTGCATTCTGACATCTGTGGACCATTCAACGTGATCTCAGTAGGAGGTTCGAAATATTATATAACCTTCATTGATGATTATAGCAAATTTACCAAAGTGTACTTTATTCAGAATAAATTTGAAACGCTCGATAAATTCACAGAATATGTGAATTGGACAGAGAAATGTACAGGCAGCAAGGTGAAGCAGATCAAAATAGATCGAGGTGACGAATATATCTCAAATCGCTTCACTGACTTCTGCAATGATCATGGTATCATTTACAGAAGAACTGCAGCCTACACATCGGAGCACAATGGTGTTGCTGAACGAAAAAACATGACCCTAATGGAAGCAGCCAGATGCATGATGGCCTACTCGAAGGCTCCAAAGGCACTGTGGGCTGAAGCAGTAGCTATAGCTGCACACATCCAGAACATGACAGGTAAGTCTGGTCTTCTTCACATGACATCACATGAGCTATGGTGGGGTAGGAAGCCCAACCTATCTCACATCAAAATCTTTGGCTGTGCAGCATATGCACATATTCCTGATAAGCTTCGAAAGAAGCTTGATGAGAAAGCCGAGCAGGGATTTCTGGTAGGTTATGACAACAATTCGTCATACTACAGAATCTACATGCCAGACACGAACATTGTGAAAACAATGAGAGATGTCAGATTCGATGAGAGCGGGACAATGGCCAATGACGATCCCGTCAGCTACGAAGTTATGGAGAAACAGTACTGTGACCTGCCGCCAGTGACAGAGGGAGCAGCAGACGAACATGAAAACGAAGATTTTTGAGTCATCTCCCATTCAAGCGACGAATCTGACGAAAAAAAACTCGAGAGGCAACCTGCCACCGCAGTTCCTATAAACCAAGATGGTTCCGGACCGGTTCTACGGGTTCAGTGGCAAACCACAAACTTTTGAGGAGGCGATTGAAGGTCCAGAAAAGGATGGATGGATCCAAGCCATGAACGAAGAGATGGAGTCCATGAGGAAGAACCAGGTTTGGACGTTGGAGCCATTACCACATAAGCGCAAGACTGTCAAATGCAAATGGGTCTTCAAGCTCAAATACGGACCATATGAAAATGTGACGAAATACAAGACAAGACTGGTAGCGAAGGGTTCTCTCAGAGATTCGGTATTGACTATTCTGAAACCTTCTCTCCTATCGTCAAACATTCATCCCTACGTCTGTTATTTGTGTATGCATGTAGCAGCTTATGACCTCAGGATCCACATTGTGGATGAGAAGACAGCCTTCCTGCATGGTGAATTTGACGAAGAGGTCTACATGGATCAACCCCCAAGATATGTCTTGAATTCACTTTCTGACTATGCATGCAGAATGCATAGAAGCATCTACGGTCTGAAACAATCAGCCCGACAATGGTACAAGAAGAAAGATCAAGACTTGAAATCATTAGGATTCAAGCCTCTGTTGGCTGATTCCAATGTATATGTCAGAGTCATAGATGGGCAGATCATCATTGTGGTTGTGTATCTGGACGACACTCTGATACTTTTCAGGAGTGAGCAGCTAATAGCTGAAGTAAAGACAGACATCTCAAAACATTTCTAGATAGTGGATCTGGGAGAAGCCAGGTGTTACCTAGGCCTGCAGGTTGAAAGGGACTATGTTACCTAGGCCTGCAGGTTGAAAGGGACTACGAGGGAGATAAGTTATACCTTTACTAGTCCAGATACACCCAGAAGATCCTAGAGGACTTTGGGATATTGAACTGCAAAGGAGCGAACACTCCAATGCTCGCAGGGACGGTGTTGACGAATGATGATTGTCCAAAGATTGAGGAAGAGAGAGAACAGATGCAGCTCACACCTTACAGGAAGCTGATAGGATCACTGATGTACCTTGTAGACAACACACATTATTATTATATTGCTTATGCAGTATTCAGGATGATCCAATTCTGCACGAATCGAGACTCGACACATTAGAAGATTGCAAAACGAAGTGGTGCAGGTTTTAGGATATTTTCCTACAGCGATGCTAGTTGGGCATCTCTCAAGGACGATTATAAAAGTGTCTCAGGAGGATGCACCATTGCATCAGGAGTAGCAGTTCTCTGGGTCAGCAAGAAACAGACCGTTGTAGCCCAGTCATCTTGCGAAGCAGAATACGTAGCGGGAGCAAAGATGTCCAACGAAATAATCTGGCTAAGGCAGTTTCTGGACGAATTGGACGAAACAAGGAACGACCCACTGGTCTTGCAGATGGACAACACCTCTGCAATACACCTAACAAAAGATCTTGTGTTCTATTCCAAAACGAAGCACATTGCGATCAAGTACCACTTGATCAGAGATCTAATTGAAAAGAAGATGATGCAGACCACCTTCATAGGAACGAAAAACATGGTTGTTGACATCTTCACCAAAGCCCTGGACAAAGGACTCTTTGAGAGACAAAGGAGCAATCTCAAGATCGTAAAGCTATCATGCTTTGAGAGGGAGATGAAGAAATGAAATGTTTCCAACTACAAAGCCTTGTTAGCATTCAGCCCTCAACTTGACGAAGATGTTTGCGAACTCAAAAATTTGGAGACACGAAACACGAAGAGTTTTGCGAACACAAAAGTCAAAGGAGACGAAGACGAACGATTCGCGAACACCAAAGTCAAAGGATACGAAGACGAACGGTTCGCAAACACGAAAGATCCATGAACGAGACTCCTTTGCGGTCCAGTACGAGAGAAAGACATACGAGCAAAACGAAACTCGTTTTGCCCTCACACTCCAAAGAGTACCAGCTAAGATCATGCAAGTACCCAGAAGTACAGATATCTGATCTGATGGTATGACATCAGATCTACAAGACATTTACATGTTGGCCATTTTTTAAGGGCTAATTTTCGTCTTTTTAGGTAAAACATTCATCACATTTCTTTATCTTTTGAGACTGGATTTAGTTGCACTTCACCTTTTAAGAACACATGCTTTACTATTCTTCATCTTTTTAGGAAAACAACATTTTCACTTGAATCACATAAACATTGAATGCCAAATTGAAGGATTTGGATCCTCACATAAGTGCTTAGAGCACACACTTCATTTTAACACATAGTAAAAACTACACAACTCTTCAATCTTTATTGAAAAAATATATTAAAGAGTAAGCAAGAACTAGACTAGAAAAGCTAGAAATAAATGGCCTTCAACCATTTTTTTAAGACAATTGAACTTTTCTTTAAAAAGAAGAAACTTCACGTAGGGTGACCGGACTTAAATTTTGACTTTATATCAAGTTGCACTCTTCAATAAAGATTATGAGCTCAATTTTTTCTTTGAACTTTTGAAAGCTTTTCCAATCTTACAAAACTTCGAGTTTTAGGCTCAAATGCTAGTGGGAGATAGGAGATTTATCCACAACAAGGACTAACATGGAGGGATTTTCTCTCTCTACATTGCAAATGTTTGGACTTCAAACTATCTCCTTCAATTTAGCAGCACTACTTTTTGAATTATGAATCAAGGGTAGACATATATATCACATGCTATCAAAGCTTTCTTCAAAAAATATCAAAAAACAAGGCCAACCAGACTTCGGACAAGGTTCTCCACCATCTTTTGGGCCATTGGACTTGCCTTGCCACCTCATGGACACTCTTAATTCAATGCTTCCATGTCACTTTTGTAAATAGAAATCATGCTGTAATTTTGCTAGCTCATAAATTTCTCAATGATTGTCCAGAGAACCTTTCTTCCAGGGTGGCGATATGATGGTTGAGGGCCTCAACGGAAGCAGTATAGGCTTGTTGCAGTTTGGAGTGCTGCTCCATCATGGCTTCTAACTTTTGTGCCAATGCTTGATATGCCTCCACTGGAATTGGAGTTCCCTCATAAATAGCCGATGGTGCAAAATTATGGAAATCTACTAGTTCCATCTATTCTTTCATAGCGGAACATGCTACTTGTGCACCCGCTACGGCCTCGTCCCGTTCTGCTGTAAGATTGTCAATGGCAGTTTGTAGGTTAGATGCCTTCAGCTGGAGTTGGCTCCGTAGATGGGTAAGCATTTGTTGTTGTTGTTGATTGTAGGTGGTGAAGTTTTGAATCTGTTGATGTTGTTGCTTACTTTCCGCCTCCAACCTTGCTTTTTCTTTCTAAAGATCTGTCATGGCTCCATCGTCAAACTGTCTCATGGTGTATTGACCCCCTAAGGTGCCAAATAGGTTGTATTGGAGCTCATTCACCAACCAAACCACTTTTTGGGCCGTGAGGGTTAATTGCTCCCAAGGGCCAATGTTAGGGAGTGTGCGTGTATAGTTAGGATATGGCATGGGATTGAATGGGAAAAAATCTGGAATGGGGGGAGATGTTGGAGCGTGAGAAAATGTAGGGGGAGGTGATTGTGGGATGTGAGGAGGTGATTGAATGCGTGTCGGAGACGTGCGGAGTGGATTAGTGGTGATAATGGTAGTTGTAATGCAAAGTCATCTACATTGAAGTAGGGTGGAAGAATGTACAGGTGAGGGCTGTCTAGGAGTTATGGAGTCAAAACATATGTTAAGTGTGAATGAGGGGGTGGATGTGGTAGTAAATGGTGGGGGTAGTGGTGGAAGGGGAGTGATGTTATTAGGTAATGATACCCGAATGGTGGAAGTGATTTGAGTGGATGGAATCACGCTTACTAAACTAGAACCGGAAGTGCCAGCATCAAAAGAGCCAGCTGCTGCAGCTACCGCTTGTTTTCGTTGGTGGGCTCATCGGAGTAGAGCCCACTGCTACACTAGAGCCTCCTTTGGGTCTTGAGAGGATTTCAAGCTCCCTCTGGATTCAGCATATTCTATCCCTATATCACTGGATAAGATATCAAGGGAGATGGTGTCGTCGATGCTCACTGCCTTTCCCTTTTGTTTCTTCATGAGCGCTTCTTTGTGCTAGGATAGAAGTCCTCTAGCTCCTTCAGTACGGTGGTAGTTTGTTGTCCCAGGTGTTGTGTGACCAACATGTGCAATAGATAGCCACACTTGATGGGGGATTTCCTGGCTTTCAGTACCACACATAGTTTGTCAGCAACTTTTTTGGCCCACTTGTAATTGTTGGTGGAGTCGTCCATGGTCATAGTCAATGAAAACAGATCGCTAGGTGGGATGTGATCCATCTTGGCGATGTGGATCTCTACCATCTGCGCGAGGATTTCTGCAGCTGCCCAGAGCTTAGGATCTTTGATCAGCTTGATGGAGATGTCGTCATTTGTCTGCGCAATGGTTTTGACGTCTTCTTATAGGAACTTCGTGAAATACTTGGAATCATAGCTGGTTCCTCTGCCGTGAATCTTCTCTCCCAGATTTGGAAAGCCTATGCGTTGTAAGCATTCTGGAGAGATGTCGATGATGTTGTAACTGCCATCCTTGGAGGTGAGTTTGAAGGAATGGAACTCATCTGAGTATGTGGAATAGGCCGCTCGAACCAAACTCTTACTCTGCTAATCAGTGAAGCGGCTAAGATCAAAACCGATGTTTGTTAATAGATCTTTCGCCAATATCAGCACATCGGAATAGTTCTTGATATAGATTAGTGACAAATCACCCAAAAAGGATTCAAGGACTTTCCAACGATGCAATGGGAGCAATGAGTCTTTGGAAGTCATGATGGTAGTAATTCTATATGGTTCTGGAGAGGTCGAGTGGGAAGTGGCTTGGTTTGCACTCAGCCATTCCATATTTTTCAGCACATTGGTGAGGTATCTCTGCTAGCTGATGAAAATCTGTTTGTTGGGTCAAATTCAAAAAATCTGAATTCCGAGACAATAGTGAGCAGGACCCATATCTGTCATCTTGTATTCTAGTGCTAACAAGCATTTGGTATCCATCAACAAACTTAAATTGCTACTAAACAGTAACGTGTCATCAACATACAGAGTGATGATTATGAAGGAATCCGATACAGACTTAAAATAAACATTTAAGTCTGTCGAGTTTGGGATGAAATCATTCTCGATTAGAAATATATTAATCTTCTGAAACCAGGATCTTGGAGACTGTTTCAGGCCGTACAAGGCTTTATGAATTTTGCACACTAGGTGCTCCTTGCCTTTTAGCTCATATCCTTCTAGCTGGGACATGTAGATCTCCTCTTCAATGGTGCCATTAAGGAATGTAGTTTGGATGTCCATCTGGTTTGAGCTTCAAGGGCTGCTGCAGCTGCTCTGCTGCAGTGCATCGGAAAGAGTAAACAAATTGAAGCATGTTTTACCACAAGACTGAAGGTTTCAGAATAATCCAGATCTAGGATCTGGGAGAAGGCTTTGGCTACCAATCTGGTTTGTATCGATTTATTTTACCTTTAGCGTCATACTTCACCTTGAACAACCACTTGCATGGGATCGGATTTCAATCCTTTGGCAGCTCAATCATAGTCCATGTTTGATTCTCAATCAAAAAATCAAATTTTGCATCCATGACAGCTTTTCACTGGTCAGCATCAGGTGTTGACAAAGCCTCATGAACTGTGTTTGGTTCCTGCACAAAATAGCAGGCCGGATCATCCGTGAATCAGGATGGAGGCTGTCTGGGTCAATTTGATCTTCTGGATTGAATTTCAACCCTTTGATGTTGCTTATTCTATTGAGATTCTGACTGACTATTAGCCAGTATCGATTTTTTGGTTTTCGATCCTAAGATCGGATTTGGGTTAGATTTTGATTGTTCGACCCTTGGGTCGGATTTTGAATTTTTTGACCCTGGGTCAGATTTTTCTGGAGCTTTTCCCTTATGGTTGAAAAGTTGGTCTTCGATGAATATGACATCTCTGCTCGTGAAGGTCTTTTGATTTTCTAGGTTGTAGAGCTTGTATGCCTTGTGATTTGGGGAGTAGCCAATGAAAATCGATTTTCTACTTTGTCATCCAGCTTCTTTCTCAGATCTTTAGGGCTAAAAGCATGGTTTGGTGGTACAAAAAAAGAACCATGATTTTTTTTTGTACCTTTTGGTAGTACATGTCACTTTTTGGGAATTTTATCACTCATAATTGTTTTGAGTCCACATTAAAAATGACATAACTTTTAAGTTGTAAGTCCAATGTTAGCGGATTTTGGTGCGTTAGAAAGCGCTTGATGAGCACTTTTCAATGATATATTACATGACATACTTCCATGTTGGATTATTCTCCTTCTTACTAATCGACTAATCGATTTTAATCCTCATCCATTGTTTATCCAGTTCTGCGGATTTTTTCGTGTCTTTACACAGTCTGCATAATTACAAGTGTTTTACATAGTCTTTAGAAAGACATGGAGTTTGACAATAGTGACGCTTGTCAGAAATTACAAGTAAAATCATAGTGTCGTGTTTCTCGCAATTTAGCGACATTGTTGCCTGTTAGGAATTACGTGTAAAAATGCAGTGTCGTCTTTTTCGCATTTTTCGCCTGTTAGGATTTACGAGTAAATATGCAGAGTCGCATTTTTTGCATTTCTCAAAGTGCCTCAAATGTTAAGGAAATGACTCTAGCAAGTGTGGGGCTACTTTAAATGAGATTTAAGGACATTGTCGGATTTTTCGCAAAAACCCGACACTGTCGTCTTTTTGCGACACTGTCGCCTATGGCAGAGTGACAATTTTAGTTCATTTATGCAAACAGACTATTTATGACCAATTTTCTCCGCTTATCAACAATCAATTTCTGAGAAGGAATTGGATGAATGCCAGCGGACACCGGCCAACTGGCAATCACATTTGACGACCCTAATTACTTAGTATAAATCAGCTGTTCATAAAATATTATTGTGAATTGAAAAGGAGCTGAGTGTTATTACATGATGCTTTATGCGCTCTTATCAAGCAGATCATTCACAATCAGAAAGTATTGTTGTTAGCTCTCTATCAAGCTTTCAAGCTTGAACTCTCTTGAGCATTCTAGCTCAATCTTTTTATGATGCTCTTTTGAAAGAGCCTTTGTGAAGTAATCTACTACCATCAGATCTATCCTACAATAAACTAGTGATACCTCCTTGCTTTGCACTTTCTCTCTTAGGTAGTGATACCTGACATCAGTGAGCCGATGATGGAGTGAAATGGGTATTTCTTCATTTCCTCTTTCTCTTCCTCGGTTTGAGGAGATTGTTCCTTTGATAGCTTTATTCTAGGGCCGAGTGGAAAGAAACATGGTTTGCAGTTGGCCATTCCGTACATTTCCAGCACGTTCGTGAGATATCTTTGCTGGTTGATGAATATCAGTCTGTTGGGTATCATATTTTGCTTTGAATATCCATTTGCATGGAATCGGATTTCTGTCCTTTGGCATTTAGTGACTGTCCACGTTTGATTCTCCATCAGAGAATAGAATTGGGTCTGATTTTCAGTAGACACCTTGAACTGCTTGAAGAACTTGAATGCCTCTGATTTGTTCTTCAGAAAATAGATTGCAGTCCTTCGACAGAAGTCATCAATGAAGGTTAGAAGGTATAGTGCTCCCCCTGCGGAAGCAGTCTGCATCGGGCCACAACCGTCCTATGTATAAAATCTAGCAAGCCTTTGGAAGTATGAATTGAGTTAGATTTGAAAGGACTTCTAGCATGCTTGTTGATAATACGGCTTTCACATGGAGAAGTTGGCTTGCTAACAGAAGGCAGATCTTGTACTAGTCTCTGAATCAACATTTACTTTTTGGGATTTGTCAAAGATGGTGCAATCGTTTGTATCAAATTCGACCCTCCGACCTGAATTAGTAATTATGCTAACTGAGAGCAGATTCTTGGTCAGATTTGGAACATGCAGAATGTTGGACAACAACTTGACTTCACCTTTTTGAAATTCGACCCTGACTATTCTTTCACCTCGGATCGAATGTGTGAGTTGTCTCCAAGTTACACAACTCGAGAGTGGGTGAATGATTTGTAATCTTTGAACTAGTCATGATGGTGAGCCATGTGTTGTGTTCCTCCAGAATCGAGATACCAGGAATCAATATCTTGTTGCTCTCTGACCTTGGTCATAAAAGCTGCTTCATCTTCCTCTTGCTACTGGGTCGAAAAACTGGTTGAAGTACTATGTGTTTGTTGTTGGGACTGCTACTTCTTCTCATTGTTGAATTTCAAAGTTCTATAGTCCTTGATTTTATGTTCAATTTTCTTGTAGTATCTGCAGAATAGCTTCTGCTTTGGTTGGAAGGATGAAGAGTTTGAATTCGACCCAGAGCCAAAATAACATCTCTGATATCATGGAGGGTTGCTAGGATGTCCCATGCATTCTTGTCTGTTTGAGCATTGCGTATGTGATTAATTAGTGTATCCTTGATATTGAGAGTGATCATGGCAAATGCCTTGCCATCTCTCAGTTTCCATTTGGTGATAATAGCTGCATCACCTTTTGATTTAATTTCTGTGTAGTCAACAACGTCCCACAGTTCCTTGGCTAATAGCATCACCTTCATTTTGAACTTCCAAAGATGATAGTTCCCTCCATTGAGTCTCTCGATTAGAGAAGACAGATCCATTCTGCTTGAGCGAGATCGTTGGTAGAAGCAACTATTTCGGAATATTGTTGGCTACGCGCTTGCTAATACAATGTCTTGATAGAAACAAGACTAATAATCCGTGATAGAAGCATTACAATTTTCAGTAGTAATTGTATATTAGAAGAAGTTTTCTGATGAAGATTATAGGATTAGATATACTGAAAATATCTACAAATTACTCGCATTGAATGCTATTTGCTATATTAATCACAACCGCCTTGTAACTGTGAATACATGTACAAAGTAGGTGGACTGTCAATGCGAAGTTGTTGGGTCGGATTTACGACCGATAGTATCAAAATTTGACAGTGTATCAAATTTATACAAAAGATCAAAAAATGTACACTGGGTCAAAAAATATGTATAGGGTCAGATTTTCCAAGGTCGAATAAATCAGACCCGCCGATTCGACCCGATCCAGGTTCAAAGACGTCTGGATAATTTTTACCTCGATCCGATCCGATCTAGGATCAAAAAATTTGTGCTTGCTCAAAAATTTGAGCCTTTTGTTTTTGGTTTTCATGTTTTCAGGATGCTTATTAATGAATGGAATTGAGATTGAGCATCGAATTCCAACAATTAAATGCTAAATTTTCACCTAACTCAAGGTGGAAAAGAGACTTTCTATGTATCCATCTCTCCATAGTAATGCCTTAGATTATTTTTGAGAGCTCAAATTGACAAAACTCGACTTCTACACTATGTACATTATTTTCCTTTCGATCTTGTTGGTTGTGATGACTGATGAATTCGTCGGATTCGCGAAACTTTCGCGAAAGCGAATCAAGCACGACTCTCTTCGTCTCGATGGAGTTCAGATGCGATCACTGGACATTGCCAGCTGAATCAGTCCTTCAGAGTGTAGTCAGTCACTACTGATCTACATTCATAAAATTAATACATCATTCAACATGGTTTCAACCAAAGTGTGGAACTCAAAGTGAACAAGACGAAACTCAGACACACAATTAACAACAAAAACATTTTGCATTTGGGATCAGACACAACACGAATTGATATGTGCGCAAAGGCTACAATATCATCTATTGATTTCTTTTCTCTGATTCTTTGAGCACTACGTGCATATCCACACAGTGCATTGGCGTGAGAGAAACGCGGTTCCCTCACGAGTAATTGTCTCGCTTTACTAGCGGACAGTTGGATCTTCGGATCCTAAACAGAATTGTTTTCGCATGCACGTGGACACGTATTCTGTATTTTTCGTCTTGATTGCTTACTAGCATCAGACTATTACATTGTTGCACTATGTGTATTCTGTTGATCTATATGTCAAGTATCATCCAGTAAGTATGGTCGCTCTATGTGAATCTAAGATTATTAAAAGATTTGGCCAACTCAGTCTTTGTGGTTAAAGATTGACCAAGCGAGAACACATACAACTCCTTAAGAAAAAATTGTGTTTAAAACATTCATATTTCAAAGCCCCAGAAAATAATTCCATCCCAAGTCACCACATTGCCAAAATATCCAATTTCTAGTTAACTAAACTTGCAAAACTCACAATATACTTACTCGCAAAATGTCTGAACTCCTTACATGAAATATTGGATGAACAGTAGAATTTTCTTGAAGATCAAGTTTGTAAACTGAAGAACCAATTTTCTATATAATTTGAAACGGTCCACAATATCTAGTAGACACCTTATAGTGTTTTCCAGTACACATAGTTTTGTCCTGAGCACTACAAGACTATTATAAGAAACAATCAAAGAAGCGCCACTTGCAGACAGTACCACCTTGATACAAAGAAGCTACAGATTGAAAGGTGAATGTTACTTCCCAGCTGATTTTCAAAAACTAAACGAAAACCACCAGAAGAACCAAAAAAACCCCTAAAAATTAAACACAAAAAAACAAAAAACCAATCTTAACCTGGTCTACTGTACTTAGATCTAACTATAGCCAGGTCGGTGAAGATTGATTCCAAAAATAGAAGGCTAAAGTGACTGTTCCACTAGTTGTTGATAACCTTTTGTAGAAAGTTTTACATCTTTCTGCAAAAATATCAGTTCTTTGAGAGGAACCTTTGCTAGAGTCAGAGTCAGTCCAGCATACTATTTATGATAATCAGTAAGTTGGGTGAATGTTAAGTCAAATTCAGTTGTTATATTAATCTATTTTTGTCAAAAAAAAATACTTTTTTTGCAAAAGTAATAGTATTACTCTTGATCCTTCGCCTGAACCTTTGTTGGGTTGTCTGAGATTTTCAATATATAGTATTCCATCATTTTTAAGTTTGGAGAAGGTTAGATCTATCTGGATTATTCAAAAAGTCTATCTTAATCCTCGCCAAGCTGCAAAAATCCATTGTTCGTCAAACAAGAACCTTTGCCAGTTCTACCCTAGCATGATCATTATCAGATATACCTACTGTCAGTTAGGTGAAGGTTGTTTTTACTTAATTTGTCAAAAACAGCCAGATAAGCAATTGTTTATCCAAAATAGTAGTAAAGAACCCTCGCCGAGTCAACCTTCGCCTAGGAAACCTTCACCAAAACTATTTTTGAGTTTTGATCTATCAGATCTAGCTTCTGTCAAATTTTTGAAAGATTTTGTTATAGTTTGATATTGATTATGAGAAACTCTTATTTCTAGAAGTGTTGATCACTTGATCAAGATATTTTTTCCAAATGTGGTTCCCGCCAGTTTCGAGGTCGAAATGAGAGAATGTGAGTTGGAGTTGTTGCTAGTCAATGGTAGAAGTGGATCTAGCTCCAATTGGAAGCATCCATCTTGAGGAAAATTGATGATGGGCAAAGGCCAACAACAAAACGGAACGGAGGACTCTCAAAAACATCACAAAAGTAGCCAAAGTCCTTTACTTGGATGAACCCACTAAGGACGACAAAAACAAAAAAATACTTATTGGCCTCCGATGCAAGCTGATAAATGCAAAGAAGTTCTGAATTTAAGAGGACCGGGTGGGGGGGGGGGGGCAGAGAAAAATAATATAAAACTAGTCTAATAAGATATTGAAAAATAAAAGACCGATTGTCGTCTTGAGCGGGGAGACTATCACGACGGTGAATTGCTTCTTAAGGACTCTCAACTTGTTGTTAGTGTCCTTGAGAGCCTGCTCATATTCCTGGAGCGTGGTGCGTAGGGTTGCCAGCTCGGTGTCCTTGGTCATGAGCATGGCCTCATGAGCTTTGTGTTGACCCTTGTACAGTTGAATCGACCTGGTTGAGAGATCCTTATAATACTCAGTCCTCTTCTTTTGAAGTTTATGAGCAACCAGTGTGTCCCCTTCACCAGTGTTTACCATATGATCGAGTGCAGCCTGGATTGCTGGCACTTGTTGTTCGACTTGCTGAATTTTGAACTCCAGGGCTACATGTTGGGCTGCAAAATTTTCCTGGCCTCTTTGTGTCGTCGTCTTCTCCTTAGAGATGTTACACTCCAAGGTGTAGATATGGTGAATTATTTCATATAAGCATGTTGAAATCAGGTTTACATGAAGGTGATGTAGTTGGATGTGATGAAGATCTCACCCATTTGGAAGATTTATCATTTAGTGTACCTTTGAAAATAAAAAACTACTCACAACTAGAATAAACAAATGAGAAATTGTTCTATCTCTAAGTGCTTAGTTCGATGGAAAGGTCACATTGAGTATGATGATTTATGGGAGAGTTGAAAGCATAAAGAAGAATTTACCTAAGTTTCAATTTTGAGGAAAAAAGTGTGAAGGATTTCAGATCATTCAAGATCCAATCCATGTCCCTGATCTTTGGTTACAATAAGGAACAAACCAACAATCCCACCAATGTAGAAAAATCAGCATCTACATACAAAATGACATGCAAACTCCAAGAGATACCGATCAAACATGAACCAAAACATAAAATATGTTTGATGTTTGTACAATTACAGTACCCTACTATATGTCACACTTGTGGAACCAAAAATAACAATAAATGAACATTCTACACACAAGATTGCAAGATAACACCAAGATAGTGCACCAATGAGTAGTAGAACGCAAAGAGAACCATCTATAATGATGAAATGAGAGATAGAAGAGATAAGATGTGTCTCTCCACGAGTTACATCTTTTTATAGAGTTTCCAAACCCTATTTGGCCACTTGGCATTTCCTCCAAAATGTAAACCCTACTATGTTTGGTCTAGATTCAATGTACCCAAAGTTCAAATTTGAATCTCTCTTAAACTCGACTACCAACTTTCCCACACTTTCAAAAAGTGTTTATTGAATGTATTTTAAACTAATATAACTTCAAAAAGTTTATCTCTAAGTCTAAAATGAGTTTTGGCCTCTTATTGACAATTTACCAAAATATGACTAAACTAGACTAAACTAGTTGAAATCTCTCACACTCCCTCTTCAACTAGTTTTGGCATAGTTTTGACAATAGAAATTTGATCCAAATTTAGAATGATCTCCATCATAAGTATAGATCTCCTTTCTAAGTTTCTAAAGTACCTTTCATGATTGATATAGAGAACAATGTCCAAATTGGATGCTTCACTATTTCTTACATCAATTTTACACATCAAGATATAACTAGAACATGAAGAACCAAATAGAATGTGAATGAAATGATTCCTCCATGTTTCAAACTTTGAACTCTCTGAAAAATTACAGCAACCAAACCATAAATGTGAGTGATGACCATTTTTTTGCTTGTCTCCTCCAACTTTGTCCTTTCTTGATATGTCTCCACCATAAAACTCCATGAATGAGCCTCCATCTCCATCTTGCCACAAGATATCATCAACACTTGATGATTGGCCATGAATGAGTGACATAATGAACCTCCATTAGCCTCATTTCCATCAGCAAAACCATCCAAAAATGCTAGTACAACTCCAACAATAAGATATTGCAAGACAATGTAGCTAGTTTGTCCATATCTTGACAATTTGCACACATTCACATGAAATAGCTCAAACATGAGATAGAACAAGTAAAGTAAACTTGAGCAGCACTTCCTTGCTTCTACTTTGACCTTAATTGAGTCTTAAATATGCTGCAAAAATAGATCCATGACATCTTTGCTAAATACCTCTCCTTTGATGCTCTTGACTAGCTCCAAATTGCCACCTTTCCTTTTGTGTTGTTGAAGCCCTTTGAGACCAACCTCTTGATCTTCAACTTGACCATCAAAGTCATTGAACAAACTTTGTTTTCCAGATCCATTACTTGCTTTTCCAATATGAAAACCATGAGAACCAATATCCACTTGCATAATATCATCTACACAAGAAAATTCTCCAAAACATGTGAGTAAAGCAAAGTGAGTCGCTTCCACTTGCTTACCTTTCTCTTGAATATCAAAGATATGAATATCTTTAGACCTGAACCTCTGAAAATACTCCCTCTCAAACATATGATCTAGATCCAACAAGATCTCATCAATGCTTGATCTCAATCTTCCATAAAGGTTAGTGAAAACAATATCACCAATGTCACCATCATAAAACAAAAGATAGATTCCAAACTTTCCATCCAACATGAAGTAGAGTAGGTGAAAATGAGTATCAAACCTAATAAATACAGCCTTCTTGATTCCATAACAAACCTCAATAAGCTCACCAATGAGATCTCCCTTGCCTTGAAAAAATTGCCTCTCGATTTGCTCCATGGAGAACCTTTTGCCATCTTGACCATGAGTGATCAATTCATAATCATAGAATCCTTTGAGTTGATGAAGAGATGTGAGATACATGCCTTGGATCTTCCCAAGAACCAATCTTCCAGTGCTCTTTCCTTCATAAGACTCCCTCTTAATGATTGCATCATAAGAAGTAGAAAGCTCAAAAACATTAGAAGCCATGAAAAAAATGATTAGTACCTTCAACATAATGATGATTGAAGTACTCTCTTTTTTCAAACAAGAAATTCTACTCAATGTTTTAGGTAATGAATCATATGATAATGATTCTTCCTCACTATCATTCACAATGACATCATTCAATGTACATCCTACTTTGAACTCTTCACATACTTCTCTTCTTCTTGACTTGTGACTATCTTCCTCACCAAGTCTCTTGATAGAACCATTTGATCTACTCTCTTTATGAAGACATGTGACTCCACTTGCTAGAGAAATGACTTTCTTGGAATCATAACAAAAGAATGTAGAAGAACCACCTCCTTCATGCATGCACCTAGCAACATCTTTTGACATTTGATCAAAGAAATCATTAACAACAATCTTTTCCAAGGAAGAACCTTCACCTCCATTGATGAAGTTAGCTCTTTCATTACCTTTTGCATGCTTGCACTTGCCATGAAGAACCATTGAAACACCATCATTATCCTAAAGACTAGCCAAGTTAGCACAAAGATGAACATCTTCAAGAAGCACATTAGATCTCAACCTAGATCTAGCATATGAAAGCTTTTTAGGCTTTGCATAAGATCCACCAATCTTATTGATGCTAAAAGGTAACTTTGGAAAGTTGAGACCAATCTCCTTTTCCATTCCATACTTTTTTTTAGCCATAACAAAAGCATCAAGCTTGAAAAGTTTACCTTGTTTATTGCCCCTATCAACCAAGATTTCTTCCTTTGTAATGAAGCAAGCATCACCACCAAACTTTACCATGTATCCTTTCTCTATCATTTGACCAACACTTAGCAAATTTTTTGAAAGTGCAGGAATGTAAAGAACACCATCAAGTCTTGCAGGAATTGAACCAATACCTTCAATCACACACTCACCACCATTGGCCATGTGAATTGCTTTCTTGGCTCCATCATAAGTGATCAAAGAAGTAAAGAACTCCTTGTGACTAGTCATGTGTGAACTAGCTCCACTATCAATCCACCATGAATCTTTGTCACCTTCACTTGATACTGGACTTGAAGAACACATCAAAAGAGAATCACCACCACCTAGATCCTCATCATTAGTAGTGAAGTTGATTTGCTTGCTACTTTCATCTCTTTGCTTCTTCAAACATTCATTTGCACAATGCATTTTGATTCCACAATAAAAGCATTTCAACTTAAACTTATCTTTCTTTTTGCCAAAAGTCACCTTGATCTTGCCCTTTAGACCACTTGCCTTTGCCTTTGCCCTTGAACTTGCCTTTGATTAACATAGCCTCCTCTTCATAATGAGATGCTGATGTAGATCCACCTCCTCTTGATTGAAGCCTATACTCCTCATTCACCAAGATCTCTTGCAAATCCACAATACTTGGCAAAGTCTTTTGAATATCAAAACTTTTAACAAGAACCTTACTTGGACCTTCAAGAACCTGTGAAAACAGATCCAAAATGCTTTGCCCATGTGGCAGCTTCCAATTGCTACTTGCCTCTTGGTGTTGATGAAGCAATTCAAGATCAACATCTTGATCTTCCAATAAAACATCAAGGACTCATGGAAAAAACAAAATTTAGTAATGTAATATTCAATGAGATGATATACTTCCAATATTGTTGAATTAGCTAGAGGAGAATGTTTTGTATTGCAAGGCTAATTTTATTGCCAAAACATCATTTCAGTGTGATAAAATGCATTGAGAGAGAGAGAGAGAGAGAGAGAGAGAGAGAGAGAGAGAGAGAGAGAGAGAGAGAGAGAGAGAGAGAGAGAGAGAGAGAGAGAGAGAGAGAGATCCTCAAGCCTTCATATTAGTTATTGTTTGCAATCAGTTAATTGAAAACAATGCAACAATGTCCTCCAACAAATGAGGGCATACAAGAGAAAAATACATTGTCCTCCATTAAGTAGTGAGTTGTTTAGGACTCATGTCCTCTCCATGCGGTTAGGGGTTCCACCACACAAATGAGAATGTACAAGAGAGAAAGAATGGTTTAACAAAATCAGAGTTTATTTGTTTTCATATTAAGGACTTTACATTGTAGCACAAACCCAAATTATTTGCTAGTATTTGAGCGTCTCATTTCAAGTTCTTACCGCTATTATGTGTGCAGCCACATCTAAGTATTCTCAAGGGCTGGCGTCCTCTCTTCTCGCTTTTTCCAAGTTTTGTTTAGTTCTTACAAGTTTTCTTATTATGTGGCACACTTTTGAAATGCATGTTTATCCACATCAAAATGTTAAAAAGGTAGAGATACTCTCAAGATGATAGGGTGAACATGTAAATAACTTTGATGCTAGGAGGTTTCTTTGCTATTGATCTTCACAAAGGGTAGATTAAAGGAATTCATTTTCCAAAAATACTTGGCAGCATGACCATCTTTGTCTTGTTGGCTCTTCCACAATCTCTCTGGCTCTTCTACAATTTTCAACTCTCCACAACTCATTACACCTCTTAAGATGGTGTGTCCGAATTATGCTCAACACATTTCCTTCTCTTCAATTTTTTTATTTCCCATAAAAAAATGAAGAGCCAATGTAAGGCATGAAAGGTGCATGAACTTACAATTCAAAGATATGATAAATCTTCAAGTTCATAAAGAAAATTTTATAGCATAATATGGCCCCCAAAAAAATGTGGCTCAAATAAAAATCTAGCCAAAAAGAAGGGGCCATTTTTGTTTGTTTTGAGACATGATTTTCCAATGACCTTTCCATCAAGTTCAATCTTTATTCATTAGTTGAATGGCTTAGCCCAAAAGCCTACAATTGTTTTGCCTAGTGGAAAATCAATTAAAGAATGTATCTCTCACACATAATGTGTGCAAGTTCATGTTTTGACCTTTAAATAAGTATTGAACAACATATATAACATTTAGGAGGCAATATCAAAGAATTTCATATCCTTGAACTATACTAAGGTTGTTGTCTTCAATTCTCCAAAGTGTAATTAATAGCGACCAAGGCAATGAAGATTACTTGGAAAAAATTGGAAGCATATTCTTTACCAAGAAACTTGATCACTTCATTGGTGGTGCATGACCAACTCATATGGTAAGTCCATACTATTTTATTTCGAAGTAATTCAGTTGATGAAAATACAAGAAAAGAAAATATAAAAAATTTATACTCAACATCTTCTAATGACACGACACTCTCAACCTATCACAAAGAGAGGTGATTTAAGTAGGTCAAGACTATTCAATCTAGAAGGAATCATTATGCAAGCAATTGTGCAAAGACGCTCAACAATATCATGAACTCAAATCACAAATACCTTACAGAATTAATGAGAATTGTTGTGCTACTTGTAGGATGACTCGTAGAGATTGTTAGATTTGCTTCAATGCAACACTATTTTGGATCAAATTAATATAGTAACACTCAAAATATATCGAATATAAACGATGCAGTTAGTAGTTATTTCTTATCATTGAAGTATGAATAGTTGTAGCTATCAATGTGTGTCACCATCCTTATGCTTTATGTATGTATTGTTGTTTCAATGATTCTCTTATTTCCCATATGATTATAGTTCATGATCCTTGGACCTTAATTGCCTAAATTTTTCACAACATTGATTATGTACTCTACGAGGAGATAGTTCGTGACTACTTTTTTTAATGCATGGTTGCTTATTTCAAATTGTGGAATACATCAACACATGGCAAAGAATGTTGACAATGTTGTGTACAAGTGATTGAGTACAAGTGATGAGAGGTTTCTAGTAACTAAAAACCAAAATTTGAAAGTGGAGTGAGGTGAGTTTTTTGTAGGTATATGTAGATCCGTAGAGCCTAAGAATATTCCTTCCAAAACACCTTATCCCCTGGACTAAACTCATAAATAGTTACTATTGATACTCCTCTACATGCATATAGACATTAGTCACCATGCACTAGTCCACAAGTCCTAATTGGAGTGTTTGGGCCCTCTCACGGATATTTATTACATTTTTAGCCTAGATCGAAATGTTGAGGTGTAACTAATAATCTCAAACATTGGAGTGCTAGTTACCCACATCAAAAGTTATCACGAATCCTCAATACAAGAGATGGACATAATATTCTTCTCTTGAAGTACTCTTTGTGAGAGATTTCAACTAGTTTAGTCTAGTTTAGTCATATTTTGGTAAATTGTCAATAAGAGGCCAAAACTCATTTTAGACTTAGAGATAAACTTTTTGAGGCTATATTAGTTTAAAATACATTCAATAAACACTTTTTGAAAGTGTGAGAAAGTTGGTAGTCGAGTTTGAGAGAGATTCAAATTTGAACTTTGGGTACATTGAATCTAGACCAAACATAGTAGGGTTTACATTTTGGAGGGAAATCCAATTATAGGATCTCTTATATACGCCATGATCTGTACCAGGCCAGACATAGCTTTTGCAGTCAGCTCTCTCAGTCAGTTTATGACTAATCCTGGTGTAACACATTGGAAGGCTCTTATCAGAGTCGTGAGATATCTTCGAGTTACTATGGACTTTTGCATTTGTTATGGAACAGTCAACAATGACAAACTCAATTTAGTCAGTGTTACACAGATGCAAGTTGGGCAGGAGATGTAGACACTCGTAAATCCACTTTCAGATTTACATTCTTTCTCACCAATGGTCCAATTTCCTGGAACAGTCACAAGCAATCTTCAATAGCTCTATCTTCCACTGAATCAGAGTATATCACAGCCTCTCAGGCTAAAAACAAAGCAATTTGGTTGAGGAACTTACTCTCAGATATCGGTCTGAATCGATATGCTCCGACGACATTATTTTGTGATAATCAAAGTGCCATTGCTTTATCAACCAACCCTAGATTTCATTCTAGGAGTAAGCACATTGAACTGAAGTATCATTTCGTCAGAAGCAAAGTTCTCAACGAAGAGGTCAGATTGCAGTATTGTAGAATGAAAGATATGACAACAGATATTTTTACCAAAGCATTAAGTTTGAAAACACACAGAAGATTATGTGTAGAACTAAGTTTGAAGGTCAAGACATTCAAGGATTCAGATTAAGGGGGAGTGTTGGATTATTCTCCTTCTTACTAATCGACTGAACGGGTTCAATCCTCATCCATTATTTATCCAATTCTGCGTATTTTCTCGTGTCTTTACATAGTCTGTAGAATTACAAGTGTTTTTACACAGTCTGCAGAAATACACGGAGTTTGACAACAGTGTCGCTTGTCAAAAATTACAAGTAAAATCACAATGTCACATTTTTTTCAATTTAGTGACACTGTCGTCTGTAAAAAATTACGTGTAAAAATGCAGTGTCGTTTTTCTCGCATTTTTTGCCTGTCGGAATTTACGAGTAAATATGTAGAGTCACATTTTTTGCATTTCTCAAAGTGCCTCAAATGTTAAGGAAATGACTCTGGCAAAGTGTGTGTGAATATTAGTAAAAAATATCTTCCTATCTCGAGTTTTGGGACCATGACCATGGTATTTCCATTTGTAAACTATGTTGTACATAAATGTTACGAGCTCGTAACCAGTGCCGAACCCTAGAGAACATAGATAGGTCAGATACCACAGTCAGGGTCGTGTCCAATGTACATGACCAACAGGGCAAGATAGTGTGAGTAGTGTGCCCCAGCACGGTCCATAGCCATGGCGGGCCTAACACAACCTAGGGACCCTGTCAGCAGGATAGGGCCCCCAGTTGGGTCACGACGTGCAGTCGGCCACGTCAGTGCCACGTGGCCGACACTTGGCAGTAGCATGCTACCAGTCCTCACACTGGGCTAGGAGGGGCTTACTCTATATGAGGGAGTAGGCAAGGTTGGGTGGATCAGTCAGTGTTTGCCCTACTGTGGTGTTAGGATCCATTACACTGGTATCAGAGCCATCTCCATCCTAGGGAACTCAGTTTTCAGCAATGGAGAAAGTAGCTAGATTGCTCAGAACTTTTTCAAGCTCTCAGAAAGAAATAGAGAAGGAGACTCGCTGTAGGAACAGTCTCCTACTAAGGAAATCTTGGTGGATTTACTTGCTAGTCAGAGAGAAATTAGTTAAAATTTCTAGAGTAGGTCCAGCGTTGCAAATTTAGTTTTCATCTCTGATTTTTGCCATCAAATTCAGGGAATCAGAGCGGATTTTTGAGGAGAAAGTGGTGCTAATCCATCGCTGAGAGATCAGAAATCTACCTAAAAAAATTTCAAAGAAATCTAAGGAAATTTGAAGGGTTTTCAAACACATTTTCTTAGCAGGGCCAGCATTGGACAAGGAGATGAAAAATTAGTTTTTCATCACTATTTTTGAGGATTGTTTAGTAGTTTGAACATCAAACTAGATTGCCACAGACCCGCAACCTATTACTTGAAGTCAAATCAGAGTTTTAAGCAAGTTTTGGGTCTTGAATTTTAGAAAAATGGGCCAGACAGAGGACTGTCCAGCCAGCGAGAGTAGGAAGACACCAAAATCAGAAATTGAAACATTTTTTGGGTCTCAAATCAGAAGCAAACGAGCCAGTTGGGTTGTAATCAGACCAGCAAGCTACTATCCTCAAAGAACCAGGAAATACAGTCCTCAAAAACAACTAAGTCATCTTTCCTTTCCCTTGTACAGTTGTAAATTAGTCTTTTAGACTTTTTTTTCTTCAGAAGTTAAGGTAGTTCTCTTTCAGTTCCGAAGATGACCACTCCTCAGGGACCCGATCAACCCCAGGAGAGAGGCTTCGACAAACTTGAAACAGAAACCTTGGCTTACAGAAAAGGGAAGTAACCCATGGAAGTGGAAGAACAGAAACAGTTCGTCGAAGAACTCGACGAACTGGTTACCAAGGAGCAGTTTCTCCAATTGGTAACAGAAGTGGATGAACTGAAGTTGGCATTAGCCAATTTCAAGTCCAGTGTGGACGACTCGTTCGTTGAACTCAACAGCTTGATTTTGAGTTCCGCGAAAGGAAGTCTTCCCTCCACTTCTCAGTTATCCCCTTCTCCACTTCCATCAGTTTCGGTGACTTTACGGTCTCACCCCAATGTTTTTAAAGATTTAAAGCCTCCTACTTTAATGGGGAAGAGAAGAATAGAAATGCAGATATTCTACAAACCTTCCTCAGCAAATGGAAGAATATTCATGCTCTTAAATAGACCGTTGACCATTTGCAAGCTAATGAAGCCAGTCTTTCCTTAGGGCCTATGGCCTATAAGTGATGGTTAAATCTTCAGAAGACTGGGCAGACTCCCCGGTCATGGAAAGCTTTTGAAGAAGCTTTCCTAAGAGAATTTCTACCAGAGAATGAACTTGATAGAGCCTGGGAAGCCTGGGAAAGAACAGTAATGGATAAATACCTCATCCAATATATCTCGCAGTATTGAGAAGCAATTTTAAAGATTAAAAATATGGATGACTATCAGAAAATTAGGGGATTTGTCCATGGCCTCAAAGATGAATATAAAGTAGAGGTCCAGAGAAACTTGCCTACTACTCTTGATCAAGCTCTCAGATATGCTTGAATCTATGATGATTCAGTGGGTAGGAAGAGGGCAAGACAACAACCACTTTCTGAGCAGCCTCCTCAGAAAGACTTTCAATTTAAAAAGAAATTTTTAAAAAGAAAGAAAGAAGATAAATTTAAAGGTGAAGCTCCTCAGAAACACCCTTCACTCATACAACCCTTAAACCAGATGATTTTGAGAAAGCCAAAGAAGAACGTTTGTGCTTTGTGTGTATGGGCAAGGGACACACAGTCAGACAGTGTCCCAAGGGGCCTTTCACTAAAAAAGATAAAAAACAAGTTCATTTTGTTCAGATTGTATGTTTCCCCAGTGACTCGGCAGCTTTCGAGATCAAAGTGTATCATGAAGATCATGAACACTGTTGCCAGCTAACCTCTGCAATGCTAGAGAGACCCTTCAGCTTTGGGCCGCATGACCTAGTACGTATGCATGGAAAAGTTGGTAACCAGTCAGTAAGAGTCATGGTTGATGATGGGGCAACCCATAATTTCATCAACTACACCCTGGTTAAAAAGCTTAAACTACCAGAAGTACCTAGTCAGCATAGGTACATAGTTTCATTAGCTAAGGGTGAAGATAAAAAAATATGGGAAACAATGGTAAGTAGGTTAAGTCTTGTTATTCAGGGGTACCAAGCACCTGGATCGATCAGACATTGTTCTTGGGAGAGATTGGCTCTATAGTTTAGGACCTTCCCTCCACAGAAACTATCAGGAGAACACCCTCAGCTTTCAGCATAAAGGCCGAGAGATCCAGTTGCATGGGGAGCATGATGTTTCCAACAGCCCTATGGTCTACAGTTCAGAGCTCTGTCAGCTAATCAGAGACGAAGACCATCAGGTATTCTTATGTGACTTTCAATTTATTCCTGAAGTTTCTATTTCCAGTTCTATTCAGCAGAAAATCAATAAATTAGAAACTTTATTGTCTAAATTTAAAGATGTTTTTCCTGAAGATTTGCCACATGGTTTACCACCTAGCAGAGAGGTAGATCATGTAGTAAACCTAGTACCAGGTACAACACCTGTTTCTAAACCTCCGTATCGGGTCAGCGAGCAGAGGATGAAGAAATAACTAGGCAGTTAACAGACTATCTTGGGAAAGGCCAAATTCAGACCAGTAGTTCACCATGGGCCTCACCAGTCCTATTGGTGAAAAAGAAAGAGGGGTCTATGCGTCTTTGCGTAGATTACAGAGCCCTCAATAAAGTCACAATTAAGAATAAATATCCTATGCCTTGGGCAGACGAGTTGTTTGACCAACTCGACGGAGCTAAGTTTTTCAGCAAAATAGACCTCAGATCGGGATATCATCAAGTCTGTATAAAATTGGAAGATGTCTCGAAAACAGCTTTTAGGACTCGTCATGGTTGTTATGAGTTTAAGCTGATGCCATTTGGGCTCACAAATGCTCCAGCTACCTTTATGACCTTGATGAATAGTGTCCTCAGACCATACTTGGGTAAGTTTGTAGTCATATTTTTAGATGACATCCTCGTTTACAGCAAAATGAGGAAGGAGCATCTAAAACACCTCAAAAAGGTGTTTTGACTGCTTAGAAAGCATAAGCTCTATGCTAAACAATCCAAGTGTGAATTCTTCGTTGAAGAAGTAGCATATTTGGGTCACATTACCTCTTCAGATGGGATTAAGATGGACCCAAATAAGGTTAAAGCCATACTCAGTTGGCTGAGACCTCAGAATATTTTGGAACTTTAGATCTTTCTTGGTCTGGTGGGATATTACGGACGATTTGTCAAGGAATATGCTCAGATAGCAGTTCCTATGACAAATCTTCTTAAGGGGAAGGGAAATGAGTTCATTTGGGAGTTCGCACAGTAGGAGAGCTTTGATGCTCTCAAAACAGCCTTAGCTACAGCACCAGTTTTAAAAGTCGTCGACCCCAATCAGTCATTTGTGGTCAAAACAGATGCTAGCGACTTTGCAGTAGGTGCTGTACTAACTCAGGGTGGATGACCAGTTGCGTTCGAGAGTTAAAAACTCCAGCCAGCTCACACTAGGTACAGTGCCTATGAAAAGGAACTCTTTTCTATAGTCCATGCCCTTAAGACTTGGAGGCATTATTTGTATGGTGCCAACTTTGAGGTCCTGACAGACCATGAGAGTCTCAGATACCTTTGCAATCAACCTGAGCTTAGAGGTTGGAAAGCTCGTTGGGCAGAGTTGATGCAAGAGTTTGATATGTATATCAGATATAGACGTGGAAAATTCAATATAGTAGCAGATGCCCTTAGCAGAATGCCTATGATAAACGAGCTGAGTTTTACTCAAATTCGTAATGAGTTACTCGAGTCCTTGAGAGGGAAATGCCAGCATGATGCATTCTTCTCTACTATCTGGAACTCAGTGCAAAATAGACAGTTACAGACTCTAGAACCAGTTCCCGGGGCTAGTGCCAGTTCATCCAAGAATACGACAACTTCCGTTGAGGATGATGATGAGACCGAGTATACGTCGTCAGATGACGTTGAGGATTCTGAGCCTGTATTACCCAAGCAAACCCCAGTGGTTGAGGGTCAGTTGACTCAAGGATTCAAATGGAAAGAGTATTCCATTCAGGATGAGTGCTTGCTCTATAGAGATAGTAGACACAATAATTTGTGTCTCTATTATCAAGAATCTCCTCTGGTTCATGTGGAGGTTGTTGAGGATCCAATGGGAGAACTAGAACACTGTCCCCTACTAGATTATCTGATCTGGTTAAGGCTTTTCGTAACTGACTTACATGAAAGACCGGAAAAAGCTTACTGCTCTGTGGGAGTTCTAGTTCATAGGTGACCTCGCCTAGTCTCCTATTGATGGTAAAGGGACCACAATACCTTGGAGACAACTTAGTACACACTCCTGATTTGAGGGTTTTAGAGTCAACTGGGACTCTCAAGTAGACTTTCTCACCAGTGGAGAACTGCACATCCCATCTGTTTGGATCTGCATAATGCCTGGCTCGATCGAGTTTAAAGTAAGTTCCTAGAGAGTTTATCAATTCATTGAAAATCCTGTGAGAGATAGACTTCTTACTTGCATGTGTTTCATTTTTGTGATTGAAGTAAGATCCAGATTCAAGATAGATTGATTGTTTGTGTTGAGAGTTTGATCTCACATTCTGTTGCTAGATTTCATAGGTTGGATCAACATCATCAATGTTAGATCCTAGGTTGAGATAGCAAGCAACATTTTTCAACTCCATCTTTGTCATTACTAGAATTTCTCATAGAGAATATGTCTTCATCTGGTTCACATTTCTTGGAGCACAGTGAGAGATTAACATCTTCTTGTGGTGGCCTAGTCGTTATAGATTTCCACAAAATCAATCAATTAAGTAGTATAAAAGGTTTGATCGTTCCCTAAGATAGAGAATAATCTCATCTTTTGTGTGATAAATGTATGTATGATGGTAAACGAATTGGAATGTGTAATATTCATAGTGAATACTACAGCGACATATCTAGTTATCCAAAAGATATTTGGGTAAATTGGCATCCAAGAATACCAATGATGAAATGATTTGGTCAAGGTATGTGATTATAGAGATTACTTTATCTTCCAGGCTCTTCGGATATCAGTTAAGCAATCAGATTAGACAGCAACTAGCAAATAGATCCATCAAATAGAATCGCATTGGCTAAAGATTTCTCTTAATCAAACACCACGACTTAGTTCTTATCGCAGGAAGCAAACAGAACAGAGCATCAAACAAGCTCATTATCTGAACACATAGCTCATTCAGAATTGAAAGAAGTTCTGCTAAAAGTTATGCTTAACAGCTTTGGCTAATTCCCTGCACACATTGGTCAGAATTGTTGCTTGCTAATGGCGCCTGAAAATCCGCGTTAGAGTGGCTGAAATTCAATAAAACATGAGAAGTATGTGTGACGCAAACAGATTAGTATCACAAACAGTTACAAATCATACAGAGTGTGTTCGCTCAAATGATAAGAAGTAATATTGTAAAAGATGGCAGAGAAAAAGTAGGCTCAAGATATAGAAGCTTGCTCTTCTCTCTCTATTGATACTTAGATCTGTGCAAATGCGTCAATACCATGGCACAAAGTGTCGTCCTTATAGGAATGATCACTGGCCTCAATGTCATTTACCAACCGTCAAAATGTCGATTGAGATCCGCTACTACGTCTCTATAGAACGTCACAAATTCTAACCTAAATGTGAATTTACAAAGTGCAAATAGGCCTTTACATGAATTTAGGCACTATAACACATTTACATGTATAAAAATTGAAAATTTTTACAATATATAACAATAACTTGGATAATGTGGGATCATGAGGCATATCATTAGTTGTGCAGCTAAGGATATGCCTCAGCATATCCTCATGAGGCATAATGTGGGATCATGAGGCATATCCTCAGCTGTGCAATGGCTCGCAAACAATTTATTTACATTCTTCTATGTTTCTGCTGGTTGGCTTGCTATGAAAAATAGCCTTAGCTCGGGCTTCGTTTTCTTCATCAACTTGCTCTAAGGTCATTCCTTTTGTAACAAGGAAATAATTATTCGGATATCTCCCCATTCCTTGATTCCCCAACGGTGCGAGAGGGTTATCGATCAATGTGTTGTTTACAATATGCATGTACCAACTATCCTCAGATAGGATTTCAGACATCTCAGCAGAAGGGACAATTAGTGAGAGGGCAACATATGTATATTCTAGGAATTTTTCTTTAACGTACAATTGTTGAACAAATAGAAGGGCATATGAAATGAGAGAAGCAATATTTACATAACCGTAAGTGTGGCATGGTCTGGTTATTGGATTAGTGGAGCGAAGTATATTATTTGTTTTGACTTCCTCCAAATAATGAGAATAGTTAGCTTCCCAATCTGTGTAGATTTCCCACAGATCAGGGAATAATAGCAGATTGGAAACTCGAGAAGGAACTGCTCTAAGGCTAGAGACAACTTCTTTAACATCAAAAATGTTAATTGAGTCTAACTTATTCAGATACTCATCCAGAGCTAGAAAAATATTATTTTCAAATGTTTTTAGGTATTCTAAAATATATATATACAAGGATCCTGTGACAACATGGATATAGTTAGTTTGCACATTGAACTTATTCTACACAATGGCAAGAGCAAGGATTCCTTTTTGGTGCACTGTTAGTTTGGACCAAAAAGAATTTAGTTTAAAAAAAGTCCAAGGGCTTTCCCATTGTTCTTTTGTATAACCAAAAAGTTTAGATAAAAGAAGGTAATTCATTCTCCACTGGAGTTCTGGACTACAAAAAGGTGGAAGAAAAGATGTTAGTTCTTGCTAGAATGTCTGAAATTATGTCTTTAGTAGTGAATACATTATCTTGTTCTTCTTTGCGACAGCTCCATTGTGCGATGTGTCAACTTGCTGTGGAATAATGCCTAGCATTGCTAGTTGGTCTTCAACAGCTGTGACACTGACTGTTTTTACGTTCGCAGCATCCCCAGGTTCAGTCTGTGTCTCCTGATCTTTTTGGATTTGCTTGCAGATAATGTCTGTCTGGATGGCTTTCTCTGATATAGTTTTCGCTCGCTCATCCGTCTGCATAGACTGGTCTTGGCACTGAGCTAGTTCTTCCTCTTCAAAAGTCTGGATTTGGCTTATTTCATGGTAAGTGATAGGCTATATCTGTTTTTCTAGTCCTAATTTCTTAACCATTGTTTCTGTTATTAAGTTGATACTGGATCCTGAGTCTATTATTATTCTATCTATAGTCTAATCTCCTATGATAGTACTAATCTCTAGAACTCCAAATCTCCTTTATCTATATATTCTACTCTATTACTATGCAGGTATACTTAGTGTGACAAACTTCTCCCCTTCCTCAATCCTGACGGACTGAAGCCCTTCATCCTCCGAAGTATAGCTCGAGAATGATGTAGGTGTCTCACCTTCGTACTTATCCTTTTTCCATTATATAGAAATTCTTTTGTGACTTTTCCCCGTCGGTGTCTCCATCTGGTCTCTGAAGGTAATCTTCTTCTTCTTCCAGTGGGTTATGACATCAGCCTGGTAGAGCCACGGTCGTCCTAGTAACACTTTATATGACGATTGTCTTGTAGTTCTTAATATTATAAAATCCATAAGAAACTTATGGTCTCCAATATAAACTGTAACTTGAGACAATTCTCCTATTGGTGATCTTCTAGTTGCATCAGCTAACCTTAAATGTCTTAAGGTGGGTGCTATTCTATGATGAATGCCTAATTCATATGTTGTTTTTTCAATCATTATGTTTACGCTAGATCCAGAATCTATGGGTACACTATCTAAGATGCAACCATTGATTACTACCTGAATCTCGGGTTGACCTTCATCACCGTAATTAACTAATCCTACGTTGACTACTAGTAACTTTGCTTTTCTTTTCTTTTTAGTTTGCAAAAATTGCTCGATTTCTTTCTTGTAATATTGATTATCATCTAATAACTGTTTAAAAGTTATATTAGGCATTCTAGAGACAAGGTCTTCTATTATATCAAAAGAACGGTTTCTAAGTGGTGATGGATCTCTAAGTATCTCGCTACTTATAACTGGATCTGAAAATGTTACTTTTAACTTTTCTAGTTACTTCGTCTAAAAGCTTTTTAGCTTATGAACTAATATCAACATCATAATGTTTTCCAGTAGGCCTATCAAGGTCTAATTCTTTATTATTAGGAATTTTCACTAACTGTTCTACGACCTTCGCTTTTTCTGTAGCATTTTTCGTGGTTTTCGCAAATTTTGTCTTAGTTTTCTTCTTATCTATAAGAGTTAAAGAATCTTTACTACTTCTAGTAGTTACTTTATTTATATCTACATCTAAATCTGGCCATTGATAGTCTTGATCTAATAATTCAGACTCTACTTCCATCCTCTGAACTATCATGTGAGTGTTAGTTTTGGATGGTCTAGGGTCATCTTCTCTAGGCGAGTTTACAAACCTTGGTTTAGACTGCGGTTGTTGTGGCTGAGGACATTCAGCAGTGACATGCCCTTCGCCTTTACAGTTAGCGCAGAGCGGCACATATCCTACCGACCTCCTGGGTTTAGGGGAATCAGGCGAATAGTGACCCAGGGCTCCGCAATTGTAGCACGAACCCCTTACTCTGGGTGGAGTGGAATCTCGTGTCCCGCCCCTATGCAAAATAGTGTACTATTGACCGGTATGATATTTCGGTATAATGGTTTTTTGGTTAGTAGGAGTTGTAGTATAAGCTACCTCCTCATGATTATTAATCAAACAAAGATCACTCATCATTGTTACCATCTGTGCCATTACATCATCCGTTTTTTGCGATCAGCCCTATATGAATCTGTGAAACCTTCATTCTCATTCATTCTATTGTTGTCCAATAAAATCTGTTAGTTGTGCGTGTTTCTCTCATCCCTTCATAGCATCAACCACCCGTCGGGACCATCGTATTCATTTGTTAAATCCATTATATATATATATATATATATATATATATATATATATATAGTATAAATAAAATAAATAAATAAAAAATTGGAACACCACCATTGTATTGGCACTGAAGCAATTCAACACCTAGCTATCTCTACTACACTCTACTGTCTAGCTATGGTGACTCCACTTGCATGGTTGTCTCAAGTACAGATGTTCCCTGATGAAACAATTCAACAGTACACCTATAGAATTTACAACATGTTGAAGAGTTGTGATCCACCTCTAACTACAGAAATCATAATGATGAGCTACTATGTCGGACTATTCAATGAGATCAGATCTGGCATGGCAGACTTGGCATCCTCTATCTCATTTGTGCAAATTTGTCAAGATGTCGTCCTTATGGAAGTAAAGATCTTGATGGAGGAGGTGGATCATCCCTATTCTATTGTTGCATCATCGAATGGAGCATCAGAGGAACCAAAATCCACAACGCTAGCCAATCATGCAAGATAGGAAGACAAGGCCCTACAGTAGAGTCAAGAGGCAAAACCAAGCGCCATATGTCACAAAGTTGACCAAGATCAGCAAAAAGTTGACCAACATGAGCCTAAGGCTTGCAGAATGAAAATTTTTCAATCAGACCAGTGTAGATGGATATTGTTATGGAGATCATGCACGCACTGAATGTCCAATACGAAAGCCTCGGTTGAGAATCACTCAATGGATGTCAGGAGTTTTGTCCCAAGCACATCAGGACAATCCTCAACCGAAAAAGGTGGAGTGGAAGTCTTGGTAATATCGTCAATTATGACCTCGAATTCAGTTGAAGACCATAACAGCTTATCACTCTAGTATGTAGAGAGTGAGAAGGGACATTTGTTACCTGTGTATGCTTATCACCTCCGAGGGGATGGTATTCTGCGTGATACGATGTTTTGGATGTGGTGGAAGACATCATCGATCAGAATGCCCACATCGAGGTGATTCAACAGTCTTTTTACCTTGGTGTTCACAATGCGGTGTCAACCATCCATGTCTAGATTGTCCACTGAGACAATTATGAAAAGCTACGATGACATTATTTTACAAGGACCAGCATGTACCATGTTATCAGGCAAATCCACTCAATATGCACTACAAACGAAAAATTTTAGTGCCACCTGATATTGAGACAAGTGGATTACACGACAATCCTCCCAAATCCAAAAAGTGCACAAAGCCAGCTTAGACTCAAACGACTACAACATCAGAAGAGATGGAGCTGGTAGAATCCATCAAGCAAATTGCAACAGTAGAAATTACGAGAATTCTACCCAGCCTTCTACAACAAACAATGGATGCTACATTACAACAGGTGCTTGTGGCAACTAAAACTCTTGGCAAAAAACCGGCACAAAGCTTGCAAGCAAGCATGGTCATGCAGTCTTCAAGACCGCAAGACAATGGGAAGGAAAAGGCTAACGTTGACAATTGCCAACCAATTGCAAAATCATCGATGGGCAATGTCCAACCAAAGTTTGATTGTTCCACAAAGCAACAAACCACCAACACATTGCCAAATCCGGATATATCTATTCTTAAAAGGCCAAATCCAGGAAATTCAAGCCCAAAAAGGCCAACTATACAACAAGAACTAAGGCCTACAATGTCTACGCCTTGTCCTCAATTGGTAATATTGACTGTCTTGAAAAAAGTCTTTAGGTTAAAACATACCACAAATACCTAGATAGACTAAGCAGTCAAGCGAGCACATCCTACCCACATTACAAATTGAGAGAGACCACGACAATACCACTTGGAGAAGTAGCACTGATCTATCAGGATCAATATCATCCAGCATTATCATGGGATCCTCTGATGGATGGTGTCGACTACCTATTTGTCGATAAACAAGGTTATTATGAATGGCCTTGAAAATCTGACAAGTCCATGTTTTTGCATATCATCATCGAATAAATCCTCAAGTTTTACGTAAGAAAATTCATATCTAAGTTTTTCCTAGAGCACAAAAAAAAGACCTAGATCTTGATCTCAAGATCGTGATCCTGATGGAACTTCAGTAGCCAATCAGAGTGAAGGGGGCTCACCTCTCAAATCTATAAGAGAGAGCCATTTCCTTTGTATTCGATCATCTGCAACTCTTCCTAATAAAACTCTGTCGGATTTCTCTCTCTCTCTCTCTCTCTCTCTCTCTCTCTCTCTCTCTCTCTCTCTCTCTAAGAAAATCATGGAGCGATCCTTAAGATCCATTAGGTAGGATTTCTTTCATCATTCACCTCCCTTGAGAAGACCAACCTCTTGAGGAGAAGATCTAGAGCCAAGGATGCCTAGATAAGAATAAACAAACCAAACTAAGAAAAGACCAAAAAGAGAAAAAGCATCAGAGATGAACAACGCACAAATCTGGGCTATTCCACGATCAGATTCGAAGCTAAGGTTGACAACCTTAGCAAGCCTAGATTCCCACTCCTATCACCGTATTTACCCTTTCCCCATTGGATCGAAGTCCTTTACTACACGACTACTCACCCGGTTGGAGATCCAAAACCCCTTCTAGATCCCCAACCGATCAGGGAGGCACAGAAAGGGTCCAACAGCTTCTCTTTGAGAGCTTTCTTAATGTAATTGGTTGTTCATGTGCCTAAAATTGCATGAGATCCATGATCATGCTCTAGATTCACGCACTATGTATTGAATGCTCAATAATTATGATGGATCATACCTTTCTTTGCCATATTTAGTGAAAGCTTTTTGAATTTTATCTAGTTTTTATTTGTTTTTGACTAGTTTCTTGATTTCTTGTTTTTGCCATGCTAATTTGATGCTCAGGAATGGACTAGATGTTAGGATGCCAAGATTGGCACATGACACCTTGAACATGTCACAAAATAGACCGTATGGGTAAATCTTCTACTATTGCTACAAGGCATGCCATGAGCACAACCGTGAATAGGAACACCCTTCTTCACTAAGTAGTGTATTGGCAAGTCATTTTCTCTCCCTTCTACTCAGCCATACTAGGGGAAAACACAATGAAAGAAATAGTTTGGTATGCAAGGTCAATGGTCCACTCACTCCTCTCTTCTCTTGGTTCTTCCAAGCTATCTATGCATTGTGTAGATGTTAAAAGAGAGGATTTTGTGGCTCTTTTTGTTGCTAACATTTAATGAACAAATGAATGATAGGAAGAAGAACAAGGTAGGGGAGCGATCTCTCTCTCTCTCTCTCTCTCTCTCTCTCTCTCTCTCTCTCTCTCTCTCTCTCTCTCTCTCTCTCTCTCTCTCTCTCTCTCTCTCTCTCTCTCTCTCTCTCTCTCTCTCTCTCTCTCTCTCTCTCTCTCTCTCTCTCTCTATTTCTACTACTCATATGGTTCTGATAGAATTCATAGACAATTCGTCGAGTCTTAAAATCACCTCCACGATTTCTCTGTCATGTCCGCGAATTCGGATCACACCCATTTTTGTACTATCAATCATTTTCACTCATTTTTTGTACAAAAAATCACTTATAGGAACTCGACGACCCTCAGAACAATGCCTCAAAATTCATGAACCTCACTGAGAAATCATGGGCACTGAGGACGATTACTGGGTAAAGTTACGAATTTCTGTCCAAAAAGTCTATATATAGGCCTCACCCATTCCCTCCACGAGTTCATTCTAGATTTCTGCAACTAAAATTTTTCAGAATTTTCAACCTCTCCAGAACTATATAGAATTACTACCATCATGACTTCCAAAGACTCATCGCTGCCATTGCATCGCTGGAAAGCCCGCAAATCCTTTTTGGGTGATTTATCACTAATCTATATCAAGAACTATTCTGATGTGCTGATATTGGCTAAAGATCTATTAACAAACATCGGTTCTAATCTTAGCCGCTTCACTGATTAGCAGAGTGAGAGTTTGTTTCGAGCGGCCTATTCCACATACTCAGATGACTTCCATTCCTTCAAACTCACCTCCAAGGATGGCAGTTACAACATCATCGACATCTCTCCAGAATGCTTACAATGCATAGGCTTTCCAAATCTGGGAGAGAAGATTCACGACAGAGGAACCAGCTATGATTCCAAGTATTTCACAAAGTTCTTGCAAGAAGACGTCAAAAGCATTGCGCAGACAAATGACGACATCTCCATCAACTGATCAAAGATCCTAAGCTCTGGGCAGATGCAGAAATCCTCGTGCACATGGTAGAGGTTCACATCGCCAAGATGGATCGCATCCCACCTAGCAATCTGTTTTCATTGACTATGACCTTGGACGACTCCACCAACAATTACAAGTGGGCCGAGAAAGTTGCTGACAAACTATGTGTGGTATTGAAAGCCAGGAAATCCCCTACTAAGTGTGGCTATCTATTGCACATGTTGGTCACACACTATCACCACTAATCCACTCCGCACGTCTCCAACACGCATTCAATCACCTTCTATCATACCACAATCTCCTCTCATCCCACAATCACCTCCCCCTGCATTTTCTCACGCTCCAACATCTCCCCCCATTCTAGATTTTCTTCCATTCAATCCCATGCCATATCCTAACTATACACGCACACTCCCTGACATTGGCCCTTGGGAGCAATTACCCCTCACGACCCAAAAAGTGGTTTGGTTGGTGAATGAGCTCCAATACAACCTATTCGGCACCTTAGGGGGTCAATACACCATGAGACAGTTTGACGATGGAGCCATGGCAGATCTTTACAAAGAAAAAGCAAGGTTGGAGGTGGAAAGTAAGCAACAACATCAACAGATTCAAAACCTCACCACCTACAATCAACAACAACAACAAATGCTTACCCATCTACGGAGCCAACTCCAGTTGAAGGTCTCTAACCTACAAACTGCCATTGACAATCTTACAGCAGAATGGGACGAGGCCGTAGTAGATGCACAAGCAGCACGTTCCACTATGAAAGAATAGCTGGAACTAGTAGATTTCCATGATTTTGCACCATCGGCTATTTCTGAGGGAACTCCGATTCCAGTGGAGGCATATCAAGCGTTGGCACAAAAGTTAAAAGCCACGATGGAGTAGCACTCCAAACTGCAACAAGCCTATACTGCTTCCGTTGAGGCCCTCAACCATCATATCGCCACTCTGGAAGAAAGGTTCTTTGGACAATCATTGAGAAATTTATGAGCTAGAGAAATTACAACACGATTTCTATTTACAAAAGTGACATGGAAGCATTGAATTAAGAGTGTCCATGAGGTGGCAAGGCAAGTCCAATGGCCCAAAAGGTGGTAGAGAACCTCGTCTAAAGTCTGATTAGCCTTGTTTTTTGATATTTCTTGAAGAAAGCTTTGATAGCATGTGATATATATATCTACCCTTGATTCATAATTCAAAAAGCAGTGCTGCTAAATTGAAGGAGATAGTTTGAAGTCCAAACATTTGCAATGTAGAGAGAGAAAATCCCTCCATGTTAGTCCTTGTTGTGGATAAATCTCCTATCTCCCACTAGCATTTGAGCCTAAAACTCGAAGTTTTGTAAGATTGGAAAAGCTTTCAAAAGTTCAAAGCAAAAATTGAGCTCATAATCTTTATTGAAGAGTGCAACCTTGATATAAAGTCGAAATTTAAGTCCGGTCACCCTACGTGAAGTTTCTTCTTTTTAAAGAAAAGTTCAATTGTCTTAAAAAAATGGTTGAAGGCCATTTATTTCTAGCTTTTCTAGTCTAGTTCTTGCTTACTCTTTAATATATTTTTTCAATAAAGATTGAAGAGTTGTGTAGTTTTTACTATGTGTTAAAATGAAGTGTGTGCTCTAGGCACTTATGTGAGGATCCAAATCCTTCAATTTGGCCTTCAATATCTATGTGATTCAAGTGAGAATGTTGTTTTTCTAAAAAGATGAAGAATAGTAAAGCATGTGTTCTTAAAAGGTGAAGTGCAACTAAATCCAGTCTCAAAAGATAAAGAAATGTGATGAATGTTTTACCTAAAAAGACGAAAATTAGCCCTTAAAGAATGGCCAACGTGTAAATGTCTTGTAGATATTATTAAAAGATTTGGCCAACTCAATCTTTGTGGTTAAAGATTGACCAAGCGAGAACATATAGAACTCCTTAAGAAAAAATTGTGTTTAAAACATTCATATTTCAAAGCCCCAGCAAATAATTCCATCCCAAGTCACCACATTGCCAAAATCTCCAATTTCTAGTTAACTAAACTTGCAACACTCACAATATACTTACTCGCAAAATGTCTGAACTCCTTACATGAAATATTGGATGAACAGTAGATTTTTCTTGAAGATCAAGTTTGTAAGCTAAAAAACCAATTTTCTATAATTTGAAATGGTCCACAATATCTAGTAGACACCTTATAATGTTTTTCAGTACGCATAGTTTTGTCCTGAGCACTCCAGAACTATTATAAGAAACAATCAAAGAAGTGTAATACTTCCACAAAGACTGCCTATGAGACACATGTGTCCTCAACATATCCTCCGTGGTTTGAGTGGTTCTTTCAGTCTGTCCATCCGATTTAGGATAATCAGTAGAACTAAAACTAGGCGAGGTTTCAAGTTTATGGATTACAACTGACTAGAAGTAACCTATAAATTTAGTATTTCAATCACAAACAATATAACTTGATAGTCCATACAACTTGAATAATTTTTCCACAAAGATCTGGGCTAAATATGAAGCCTTTACAATTGATTATCTGATATGAATATAACTAACTTAGTTTTAACTTGTCCACTACAACCCAAATAGAATAATTTTGCCATTGGTTCTTAGGAAATCCAACTACAAAATCCATAGATATGATTTCCCATCTCTTCTAAGCAATATCTAAAGAATGTAACAGCCTCCAGTCTTTAAAAAATTCTTTGGCTAGCCGACAAGGTTTACACTTAAACACATATGACTCAACATATGGCTTGAATTTTGGCCAAGAAAACTCTCTTTTGGCCAAGTCTAAAATCATCTATATACTTGGATGGTCTGCATAGGATACATCATGATGTTCAAAGAGAATTTGCTGGGGGTGGAGCATGACAAGAGTTCGACTCTTTGATCTGATAGTGTGTCAAATCAAATGGTCAATACTCGATAGATGATACTCCTTCGATAGTCAACTTAGCTTGATATCTTGATTGCCTTTGATAGTTTGACTATCATGTAGATACCTGTCTTAGACACAAGAGTATTTCTGCAGATTGTGCGACAATGCGTGTAAAACTACAACAATATGAAAGGAACTAGACTAACATGGGATCTAGGAGAGTAGAGGACTAAATGCAACAAATTTGACATTGTAAAGCATAGTACAAAGAGAAAATAGATTATCAAGATGCCTTCCATGTCACCCTAAGACCTACTGTCCACACATGCAAGTTGTTAGGGCTAAAAAATTCTATTTGAGGGCGAGATTTTGTAAAAATTCACATCTACACTTCACTTGCCATCAATTAGACATTACAAGTAGTCTAGAAAGATTCGTTAGAGATCAATATAAGCTTCTACTAAATCCATCAAAGGTTATTCTAGGATGACATCTAGAAAGAGTTATTCATGCCCAAAAATCATAAAAAATACACTAATTTTTTAGGTTTTGGGACCTCTTATAGTATCATCAGCCTACCAAACTTGTTCACAACCTATGGAAAACTTAGTTGCACCTCTGACAATGTGCATGCAAAGTTCTATACAAAATTATTGACTCAAACTCTCAAGAAAGTGAAAAGATCATTAAAAAATTATGTTTTTCACTAATTTTGGCATGCTATCTAAATCACATGCAAGCACTAATCAATTTTAGCTAAAATGATAAAATTTTGATCAAAATACAATATCGATTCAATATTGACCATATAACTAGCATGCAATCATTGGAACCTATTAAAATGACTGAAAAGTAAGTAATTACTATTTTGAAAATCATTAACATACAGTACATTCAATGAATTTCAAGCTAAAACAATGGATATAAGTCAAAAAAATTGTAAAAATCTATAAAAAATCGAATAATTTGTAGTTACAACTATGGAGAAAGTCCATAACACTGGTCTTTAGGCTGAAAACACTCAAAATCATGAGAAGCCACTCACTTGGAGGTTGGTTCCACCACCAGGAAGAAAAATCAAGAAGCTACTATCAAAAAGTTGCAAAAAACTAAAAGGCGTTTCCACCTTTGATTGATGCAAGGCCAAGCTCTAATACCACTATAAAGATGTTGGAGAATTTGTGAATATCGAGGCAACCCTAACCATAGTTAATAAGTGAGAGGGATTTGGCACCCTGCGTGTGTAAGTCCACCTTTGATTGATGCAAGGCCAAGCTCTAATACCACTATAAAGATGTTGGAGAATTTGTGAATATCGAGGCAACCCTAACCATAGTTAATAAGTGAGAGGGATTTGGCACCCTGCGTGTGTAAGTCCAACTCAATGATCACATTGATTAGTTAAAAGTTAATAAAGGGACTTTAGATTTTTTTGCGGGACTTTTAATGTCATAGGGCCAAATAGTTAAGTTAGTGAATAAAAATGGTTCCCAATTTTT